>OMNM01041555.1:74630-99510 GCA_900302745.1 Parablennius parvicornis
GTGTGTGTGAGAGGGGGGGGGGGGGGGGTGTTATATTTAACTGGCAAGCGTTTCCCTCCCTGAAGTTGAGATGGGGCTCAACAAACTGGTCTATTTATATCACCAGACCTGTGAACTGTTCCTAGGAGTCGTTATTTATCACCCTCACTGTCTGTCTTCAACGGCCAAGTGGACTGGAAATGTAAGACAAGGAGCTGAACAAAAGGTGGATGCCCCATGGTTAAATCAATACTGCACAGCTGCCAGTTCTCAAACTCCCAAGCCTCTGATGGCCTGCATGCATGGTCTTCAGTTTGGAGCATGCATGTGCCAGGTTCACTTCCATGATATGGCACCCTGGAAACTAGTAAATATACAGTATGTACAAGAGTTAACATAAAGGAAAATGTGAAAATAACATTTGTGCAGCTTTCATGGGGTAAAAGGGTGGTGCAACTCCCCATTCTAGAGACCACAACAGTGTAAAAACAGCATCAATCTGCTTTACTCTGTGGTCATCTCCCCTTTTCATATCATTTTTGAGGAAAGAAATTTGCAGGGTGCAACAAAAAGCCACATTTTTCAACACAGTTATATGGATCTTACAACTCTCTTAATGTCCCCTATCTCTGGGATCCAATCCATTATATTGTGTCCTCTGTGGAAAGTGTACCTTTGAGTCAAAGAAAATATCCAATATCTGCTGATATTTGTTATCAGATATCAGTTAATGATTCCAGCACTGTTATTATGCTTTGATTGTAAATCAGCACAAAAAATATAAAAGACAATCACAATTTGCACTTAGTTTGCGAGTGCAGAATCAAAAATGAATGTTACCAATTTTTAGAAATAATTATTTGCTGCTCCCAGTTTCATCACAATGTATCTGGTTAAAAAAAAAAGAAGTTTGAATGAGAAATAACAAAATAAAACTATGTGTGCATCATTTCGACATACGTTTGCAACTAACTAATGCCAAGGCGAAATTCATGGTTTTCTTCTGACTAAGTTTGTTCACATGGAATCTTTCTTCGACTTAAAGATGGTTCAGTATGAGAACGGTTTGGTGGGAGAAAACTAAACATGACAGAACCGTCAAAAACCTCCTGTTTTTGTTGAACGCAGCAGGCTGCCTTTAATCTTCCTCCATCCCGAAGTAACAAAATCTGCCTGATGTTTAGTTTAAACAGCATAAAACAACAAGCCTGCAAGCAGCGTCTTAATCTTAACTGCACAGACATAAGAGTGCTATCAACTTCCTCTCACCAAGAAAGCAGATACATTCATTTTCCAAAATGTTGAATTATTCAATCAGTGTCCTCCTTTGTGAAACAGAGATCAGTGTGTAAACATGTCTCTATCACATGAAATTGATATCAAACGGCTTTCTGTTTTGTTGTGCATCAACAGTATAAAGCTTTTGTCTCGAGGAACAGTATGTTTTCCCCCTCACTTGATGGATATATCACTCTCCTTTTCAGGCGTCATGCATATTTCAAAGCATTTTGTGAAAGCAGCATATTTGTTTACCTCACCGAGAGTTGCATTTCGAATCAGCCAGGAGTTGCAGTGATTGAGAGAAAACCCAGCATAGCCTACTATTTGCACATTTATGTACTTGAATATGGCATTTGTGGATTCACATGTGGTTCGCAATTATGGTCGGCCAAACATCTGCCAGTCAGAGGAGGTTCTGCCCAAGTGAAACGCAGCATGGCAAGAAAAATCACTCCTACATGGCCCTGACGTTAAACACAGTCCTATCACAGAAACATTACGCTCACATCAGCTCACTGTTGTTACATTTTTTTCAACTGAGCACAGACCACGTAGAAAAATAAATAAATGCCATAAATGTGCTCTAAAATGAAGGTGTGTCCACAGGAAAACAGTTGCCAGTGTTGCGTAAAATGAAAAAGTCATGAATGCAAATTGGATTCCAACTCAGAGGAACATTCAGTATATGGTTAAGACATTTGGATTCTTTGGAGAATTTCTGTGTGAATACTGCTTCGCTTTATTATTGTTTTTTACTTCTTGATTTTCTCTTTTATTACAAAATGAAATAATTAAAATGAGTCAAACTCAATCTTTTAAAAATGATGCTTCAAATTGATAAACAGATAAACGCCTGGTCTGACGTACCACCCAAACATCAAGCCCGAGCGGCATCAGCAGCACGTATCATGTAGTCATCCGTCGCTCTCAGGCTGCTTTTATGGATTGAGCCTTTACTTCGCGACATAAATCTGGATAAGTCCTGCTGTAACGCTGCCTATTAATCTGTGCTCTACTCTCACAGTAACAAGATTATTTCAAGCCAGGGCTCCATTGGCAGAAAGCAGAGGAGACAGCCTGTGCATGCCTCACCCAAGGGTGCATTTTAATGGGCTTTCCAACGGCGGCGTAGAATGTGACATTGTTCGTCCTCTGGTTCTGAGTCTATTAGACCCGGTCTCTTTCCACTACAGTCGAGTCTCTGGTCACATGTTGCTCTTTCAAGTCCAGAAAGTCAGATGTGCTATTGTCTAAAAGCCTATACTCTTGACATTCACTGGTTCACCTGCTGCATCTTGAAAAGTTTGTCATGCTCTAACATTCCCCCGATTTAGTGACATTGGAGACGTGCAGTTTGTTCGTCACCTTTATAAAGACCAGAGGACAAGGAAGTTGTTATAAATCACAGCGTAGTTAAATCTATATGATCCACTATTAAACACTCAGTGGTTTAACCAGGCATTGACCTGAAGATTAATTAGATTCACTGCAATCACCTCAAGTGAGAAAACATAGACAGAAAGCACTTGTGTGCATGTGTGCACTTGCACTCCATTCTTATCCTTTCCTTAATGCTCACATTTAATTCACTGCATGTCCTTCAACTGAAGATGCCTGCAGTTAAAAGAAATTTGGGAAACTGGAAACCTCAACTTTTCTCCAGGAAAACCAAAACAAAATACTTCACATTTTTTGATACACTGAATTTGATTTATCAAATAAGTGTTTTGAACTTTATTTTTCTTACCTGACTGTAACAATAATCAATCGATACAGACTGCAGCATGTCCACACACACTCTAACTTACTAAAAGTAATGTCTGCTGTGTTTTATTACTTGGTCTTTATGCCAGTTTTCATCTTGTTAAGCCAATTCTATATGGCAGAACAGTTCAAAGAGACATGAAACACTTTATCCATGTCAATCAAGAAAGTTTATGAGACTAAGCAGCACATTCTAAAGGGATGAGAGTTCAAAAGTTTCATTTAGTACCACAATGAGCCCTTTTTCTAGCCCATGAGAGGGTTGACATATCCAGCCAGATGTTGGCTGAGCAATAACAACAACCAAACTAAATCCCATCAGCTGATGATGGTAAAATTCAGGTTTTCAATCAAATTTCAGTCAAATGTGATATTTGTTACCTTTTCTAAAAAAAAAAAAAACGTGTGAATAAAGCATTATTGTGAACTATAGTACATCAAACAACACCGGCCAAAAGTCAGAAGAAAAGCTTGTTTCCCTATGAACTGGCAGAGAAGAGCACATTTTCTAACCCACATCCTCAGTTCTGCTCCTCACCCCACAAATACATGTTCTTTACAGATGTTCACCATTTAAACAGTAAATAATCTGTCGTTCCACTGGTATATTGATTTATTGCTAATAGGCACTGTTACATTAAGAAATGGCTGCTATAGAAATTTTTCCTGACTTTTTGAAGTAGTTTATTTCACTTTATTAAACAGGATTGATTCTTTCTATACTGCTATTTACATAACAACATTTTCAGCAAAGTCATGCCCCAGTCTCAACTCACAATATGACAGCAAGACCAAGAGAGAAAGCTTACAAGACCGTAATGAGAAGTGATATGATGTTTGGTTTGGAGACAGTGGTACTCTCATTAAGACAGGAGAATAAAAGCAGAGATGAAGATACTGGGATTTTTATTAGGAGTGATCACACAAGCCAGGAGTAGAAATGGTTTGGACATGTGCAAAGGTGAAATATAGGACGAATTGGAAAAAAAAATATGTTAAAGATGAAGCTGCCAGGCAGGAGACGATGTAATGGAGGTGGTTGTTGTAACAGGCAGATGATGTGCTCTAAAGTGAGCAGCCAAGAAAGTTGGCTAGACAGACAGAAGAAGCAATGAAAATATTTTTTTTCATTTTCACTATTCTTTAACATTTTAGAAAAACACATTAAAATGTAATTTAATTCACTTTTATACATTTCTACTATGATAACAGTTATTTCACAGTAACAGTTATTTCACAGTACTACAATGCCATGAAAATGGAAATGGCCCCAAAAAATGCACTCCCGCATGAGCAGACATGAGCAACAAACTAGAAGAAAAGCTCAATATTCTCTGGAAATATCCTGTAGAAGCAGACTCGGAGGTGTCGGTACCTGCTCTGACTGGTTAATGTTATTGTTCAGTAAATGCTTTTGTTTAGAACAGAAAAGGTCAAGCAACAATGAATATAGTACCATCTAATGAGCCCACAGATGACAAACAGATGAAGACAGAACACAGGCTACAGGAGAGAAACACTGTTATTGACCTGCAGTGATGTTGCATTAATGTATAGTAATGTATAGAAAGTGGAAGAAGAGGTTCCCCAGCAGTCCAAACCTCAGCCGCTCAACTATAACATGATGCATGGTGACTTCAGGCAGCACTCGCGATGAGCCTTATTAAGCAGGAAAGTCTTAACGGTGAGCTTTAAAGTAGTAATGACTCAGAATGACCAACTGCACAATAATTCATTACAGTAATAGTCTGAATTTACAGACTTGGATCTTACACTTTCAAATGTGTGATGGAAGCTTTATACATGTGTAATTATGTTGGCCATTTGTTATTAGTCTACATAACTATGTAGAATTTAACTAATTTGCTTTGTCTTTCACATTTATGTTCCTCATTTACTCTCTTCTCTTTCCACATATTTGTAAGAAAAGTCTGAATTGTAATATGTGATATGACTCGCATAAATGTCTTGTTGACACATGTGACTTGACAGTGAAAACAGACACTAAGATGCCGGCTCATAAAAGACACACATCCGCAAAGCTTCTTTTCAAAGGGCACATTCAGTGTTTGAAAGCTGTATTACTTGTGATTTAGAGCCTGGCCTGCACCATGGGAAAAGACTGAGTGGACTTACCGAGAAAGACATGTTGGTCTGCCTCCTAATATGTTCCATGTGTGGCATGACAGAAAGCCATTACCATAGCTGAGGGAGAGCTTCAGTCTGAATAGCAGGTCTCAAGGCAGGGAACCCATTACTACCATGTTATGCTAACGAGACTTTAATGCCTCCTCTTTGGTGGCATTCACTGTTCCTCAGCAACAGCATGTCTGTCCAAAACTTAATCTCAGCTCATTTTTACGTAAAGTTCTTCGTTCTTCACTGAATGAGAGGTTGATGCACTGCTACAGACTTCAAGGCTCTTAAAAAGTATATTTCCGTTGACGTTAGACCTGTAACCGGAGCAGCATGAGAGCCGCTGCCTCATGATTCTCTTGTTGCTCTTTTCCACAGACGGAGAACGCTCTGCTGGAGGTGTGGAATAAAACAGGCCATCAGGGGAAACAGTGGTTCAGAGCAGAGGTCCCCCTGAGGAACCTCAGGAACTTTGAGGTGATATTTGAGGGCATCCGCTCGAACGACATGAGCGGAGGAGCCGCCCTGGACGACCTGGAGTTCACGAACTGTGCCCCAAGTAGGTGACGAACACCAACACTACATATAAGCAATATAGATCATTCATTTTCTATCTTAGTTTGAAGTTTGAAGTTAGGAATGCATGTGTGTTAATATGAAAGTTCGTTTGACGGATTGTCATGAAATAATGTCCAGTCATTCGTTTCCTGGATAAAAACTCCTTCTGACATTCACGTTTCCACCAGTTCCTCTGCAGCTGACATTTGCCGTTTTGAGTGAAAAATGTTGATGTAGTATAATGTATCCATCCGTTCCTCCATCTTCTGTATCGCTTCATCCAAATCAGTGTTGCAGGGCACTGGAGCCGATTCCAGCTAGCCGCGAGCGACGGCAGAGTACACCCTGGAAACATCCACACCTATGGGCGACTTTAAGATCATCACTTAATCCAAAGCACATGTGTTTGAATTGTGTGAGGAATATGGAAAAAAACAAATCCCGCCCACACACACCCAGGGAGAAACTCACTGGCTCCAAAGTCCAGATCGTCTTATCATAGTGTGACAATCGTATAAATGCAATTATGACAAATAAGTCATAATTGCACCTTTTAAAATTTAAATCCCAAAGTATTTTAATTAAGCAAACCGAATGTTCATATTGCAGATGAGCAGTGAACAAACAAAACAGCAATAATTAGAATAATAGCAAAATAAACATTTAACTCTATAACATATTTAAGGCTAATACCATTCAATTTTATATTTTGAAAACGGTATTTTCTGTGTTTTTAGTCAACTATTTAGAATTCCTCAAACTCCAGGCTTTTTTCTATTTGCTACTGCTGCTTTGGATTCAGTTCTGGTGTTAACTAGGCAATAAAGGCACACACACACACACACACACACGCACGCATCACACATGCTAAACATTAGCCAGCTTGTATACCGACTGTTTGCAAAAAGCCTCGCAGAGCTCCAATAATATCTGGAGACTAATAATATTACAATATGAGGAGGTAATAGCAGTGTGAACTTTACAAATTAATTTCTCATTCAGTAGGAATTAGCCATCATCAAGGTTAGTAAAGGGAATAAAACCACGTATTGCTTCTTTGTGTTTAATTTAAATGAACTCTGTCAGAAGATACATCAGACATTCATTGACTGTTCATGATGACGTGTATCGAACTTTGTGTGAAAAGGTTTGATCGCCATTAATCGTGCCTTTGACGCTCACTGAACCAATAAATCAGTCTCTTTGTAAATTCAAGATGGTAACGAATGATGTAAAGCCTCGACAATTCCAGGTGTCTGAAAGCACTTGAATAAGTAATTAGAGCAGGAACATAAAAAAGAAAAAAAACCTGTAGAGTTCAGGCTGGATTACATAATGTGGATCAAATAATATAAAATTTATCTCCATCTTGGTTTCATCAAATTGATCTCCCTCAGGGAGATATAATTACGCTGTGAAATTATTTTATGATCCTTCAAGCTGATATTTTGGTTCTATAAAATTGATTTGGTCAGTGGCACGCTGAGAGGAAGAGAGGGAGCCAGCTGGGCTGTCTTGAAGGGACGGCGTTTGATTTTCCTTTGCGATGACAGTCGCCGACAGACGCCTTTTGATGCTGACGGCAGAGGCAGATGTTCCAAATTAAACAGGACCTGGCACAAGGCTGGACACCATGAGGGATTTTTTTCTACGCTCTGCCAAGGCCCCTCTCCATTTCTAACAAACAAATATCCACACACATCCATAAACACTGACCCACAGTGTGGAGATATGAAGCTCCTCTGACTGAGATGGACTCCACAGAACTAAATGATACACGACTTCCATCAACTCCAAACACACATGTTTTGTCTTTTCAGTGTATTCTGGGATGGTTTTGACCCCGATGACCTCCCGGAATCAAGTTCAGCTCTCTTTTTGTCAACTCACTCATCATTTACTGTCTCTGCCTTTGAAGCTTAACGGCACACACACTTACACACACACACAAAACAGTGATATGTTTGCTGCCTCTGATCCACCTGATCTCTTTTCCTTCCTCTGTTCTGTCTCAAACACGGCAGAGCTGGAGGAAACAGTCTTTGATTTCCCTGACAGCCCTTTCTCTGCTCGTGTTTACTGTCATCGCCACGGCTGTGTCCTTTAGTGACGAGCACAGGAACGCTGGGGTTTTAATGTGTACAGTTGTTCATCAGAGCATTTTCCTCTCATGATTGATTCAATTCATCAGCAGAGAATAAAAAACATAAATGACAGTTGTTTAACCATCAGAATTGTGTCCGTGTGTTCGTAGGCACCGTGGACCTGGGTTGTCCTGCAGTCACAGATTTCGTGTGTAGCTGCGGCCACTGTATCGAGTCCCACCTGGTGTGCGACAACAAAGCCGATTGTGCTGATGGATCTGATGAGATGGACTGCAGTGAGTGGAAAACAGGAAATGGTTTTCTCAGGCAGCGAGGGTATTAAATCGAGAGACGACTCTCAATCCAGCCTCCTCTTCTCCATCTTTCTCCTGCATAGGCCACGTAATTGGCTCCCCCGGCGCTTGCAATTTCAATATGGAGGCTGACCGGTGGGAAGAAAGCTGCCAGCTCTTTCAAGACCCTGACAATGACTTTGATTGGCGGATCAGTCACAAGACGCAGACACCTGGAGCCGGACCGCACGCCGACCACAGTCCAGGTCTGTCAACTAGACAAACACATCCACACACTGCAAATCCTGGGTGAAATGACAAAACACATCATTTATAGTTGATCTCTCACTGAACATCTTCCTGATGTAATACTCCTTGTCCATCTCAGAAACCCAGAGTGTGGAACATTTTACTGTGTGGACGGGTGACCAGTACATCACAGAGGAAACAGAGAAACAGTCACACTTCCGTTTGAACGTTTCTCAAATGCATGTTTTTGGACTGTTGAAGGAAAGAGGCAAAAACCCACACATGCACAGAGAGAACACACAGAAAAGCCCTCAAGCTTGTACTCAAACTGGGGATATTCTCACTCTGAGGCAAGAGTGCTAACCACTAAACCCCCGTGCCTCCACAGATTTCTTTCGGATTAAATCTTGATCAGGAAAAGGCAACATTGTTGGGTCCAGGAAAATATCATTGCTTGGGTTCATCAGCTCAGTTGGTGCAGCAAATTATATTCCAATTCCAGTGCTGACAGTTTGATAAACCATCTTTCCCTGACCATGTGTCCAAGACACTAAATGTTGAGTTTCTCCAAGTAGCATATCACATGGCGGCCAGTGCAATTTGTATGTGAATGATAAAGTGAGCGAACTGGTGAATGTGACTGTAAAGCATGCTTGAGCCTGCTGAAGCAGTAAAAAGTAGAGTTCAATAAAATCAATTTACCAATGTCCAATTCAGTTGTCATAAATGCCTGTATTATGTTCACAGTTCTTCATTTTCAGTCTGACAGATCTGCGTTGTTGGGCAGATTGTACACACAGTTATAGATGTGTTAGTTTGAAATAGCACTGCACTGTAATTAGGAACATTTAAAACATGCTTCAATTTTCCTCACACTATGAAATCCTATAAAATTGTGAGTCAATGCCGAGTATGCCCACAACCTTTTCTGAGTTTGTTTTTGTAGCTTAAAAGATGAAAAAGAAAACTATATTTCGTCAGTTTTACATCAGTTGAACATACTGTAGCTATTTTCTCCAGATGTATTTTATACTTGATTCAGTGCTTGCTGTTGGTATTGCTACTAGATTGAGCTAAGAAGTTTTTGAAAATGAGACTTGTATACTGGAGCAATAGTGGTTGTGTTTAGTGTTAAAAACAACGTAAACTTTGACAGAAATAAGCAAATATTGAATGATTGAAGGCTATGAAGTTGCTTTAATGTATCTGTAAATGTATTATTCACTGTCAGGTATAATGATCTAGATTCTCATGTTGAAGTTTCAACCTCAGCAAACATGACACAAGAACTTCGGCTTATTATTGTATTAACTATTCCCACTGCTGAGTCTTCGATGCTTTAGGAATTTGAAAAACTTGAAAAAAATCATAGACAAGTTATTGACAAAATGTCAGGACCGTCTTCATTCAGCTTGTTCGCCAAAGTTAAATTTTTTATTATTATTATTGTTGTTGTTGTTGTTATTATTAGACATAATATGCCTATAAAGTTGGTGAGCAACTTTGTCTTGGTGGAAATCATTAAAAAAAACAAGATTTAACCAACATCATGATCTTTTCCAAACTCAGTGTTTTTGAAACCGACTCAGGATGCAAGCGTCAAACTCCAGTGTCAATATTTCCACCTGCTGACTCACTGCTGCTTCAATTTTACACCAGAACCAAATTCAGCCTTGATTTAAGTAAAATCTGTCAGTGAACAACATTAATGCCTCAAGTAACTCATACCAATGAAGTTCTGTTGACCTTTGACCTCTTCCCTGCTGGGTTTCTCTTCATGTAAAAGATACTGCATGTATTTCCTGCCCTCCGTGTTTTCTAAAATTGTAATAATGCTGTCAAAAACAAAAAACATCTCAAAATTGGTAACAAATAAATATTGTGTCCTCCTGACATCTTCCATGTTTTTAGTTTTCCAGCAGCTCGGAGCAAAGCCTTTGTAATTACGACTTGACAGCGAGGAAACTGGAGCCCAACGGCGCGTGTGACGGCAGGGTTAATAAAACACCCTGATCAATGTCAGCGAGTCAAACTGAGCTAAACACCAACAGACTTGTTGTTCATCTTGTGCACAGCTTTGCTGCTGAATCAAACCTCATTTTCCACAGATTAATTGAAAATTAACTGAGCTTAAGGTCACAATTATCCTCGCTTAAACAAGGCAATGTATACCCTCATTTTCATTTGACTTTAGACTTAATTTGAATTAAAAAATGACAGTGCTGGCTCAGATTATTCTGCTCGTTGACGCTTCACTTCATCAGATGCAGAAAGTTTTAAAGAGTCACTCTTTGTGATAGAAATATGACCTTGATAAACAAGTAAAAGCACTGTGGGAACATTGTGCTGGCAATGAACTTTAGAGAGTGAAGAAAATTTTTTTTATTTCTGGTAATATCATAAAAAGAACATTGTGTTTTATATTGTTATTTGAACATTTTTGTGCAGATTTACATTCCCATGGATCATTGTTGAGCGCCATGGACCCTCACACTTATATGGGTTAAATAGATGCAAGTTTACTGAAATAGAGCAATGAACAGAAGAAACTTTACAATTGCTGAAATCATAACTGAGACACAGAAATGCTGGATCACCATTTCAGCATCAATAAAACATAGAGCTTCATCCTTTACTATTTAAACCATCCATCTAATAATA
This sequence comes from Parablennius parvicornis, assembly GCA_900302745.1. Taxonomy (NCBI): domain Eukaryota; kingdom Metazoa; phylum Chordata; class Actinopteri; order Blenniiformes; family Blenniidae; genus Parablennius; species Parablennius parvicornis. The sequence goes on from OMNM01041555.1 coordinate 85,636, forward strand.
ATAATAATTATTATAATTGTAAACTTGCACGGCAAAGGTGAGTTTGAAAATGTGTTGTTTTTTTTTGTTTTTTTTATGTGAATGTGGTTTTATTAGGACAACAAACAAAGGGTCCAAACAGACTTGTGTTGCCTGAATAAATTCATTGCAGTATGTCTTGGGGTCAAAGCCTCTTAAGCAGCACAGGGCATGCTGCAAACAATCTGAAATCCAGTGTGGACAAATGAGGAATAATTTTTAGGTTAAGTCTTCTTTATAGCGGTTCACACTCTCTTGGACACCAGGAGACGCTGGACGCCGATGTTGGACACCACTCATTTAATGTAAAAAGAACTGAGCATGACCAGAATCATTTACAGGAATACTGTTATTATTTCATTATCTCAATAAGATTTTTTTTTTTTTTTTTTTGCCTGAAAACTAAACATAAAACATACAAGAATCCATTGAAAATCAAGATTTGAGTTTTGCTTCCTTTGAGAGGCTTCTCGTGCTCAAACCAAGACATCATGTCATCCACTAATACGTCATCGACTGACCATAGAGAAGAGAACAAAACATTGTTTCGTCATGGGCGACGGTGCACTCCATTAACCATCTCCCCCACTCTGAGATGCCTCTGTATCTCCTCCTCGTATTGTCTGTCAGTGGGTTATTGAGTTCATAGCTGCTTCTGATTGGCTAGTTGATCGTATCGATCACAGGGATGAATGTGGGCATTTGGGAACTGGATGAATGCATGATCTCACTACGGAGACGGTCAATGAAGCCGGCTATCTGTAACGTACACGTACAATATCGCAGAACAAGACAGGAGTCTGCACACATCTATCACTCGCATTATTGGAGGATGTCGACGTCGGGATGATGGAGCAGCCTGTATGCACACAGCCGCTCCCGGAAAACAATCTGTTTCTGAATGCTCAGGCCGTGGTTTGATGTTCCGTTTTGAGTTACAGCACAAGTATTCAGTATTGTGGGCTGGAGCCGGGTAAACTGTGCGCTGTGGATTGTGAGGGGCCTTAAATCCTTTTGAACTCATGTGGAAAACTCTCACTTTGTTCTGGCATTGCCTGGGCGCTGTCTCATCTCCAAGCCTAGCCACGCAAAAGAAGCTCTGCAGCTTTTGGCTGCGGGCTGCAACGTTTCAATCCTGTAACTCCCTTCTCTTGTTCGATTTTTTTATTTTTTTGTAAAATATGGTGGTTTAGTTGTGGATTCTCCTACACTGACTCTGTTTCAACAATCATCACTTTGAAATATCACTCATATGTTACATAAATGCGCTACAAATGTGTCTGTGCTGCTTTTGATCTCCAAAAGGTGGAGGAGGGAAGTTCTTGTACATCCACGCCGCAGCTCAAAGGGAAGGAGATGTTGCCAGGGTGACGTCCAGGAGTCCGTTTCCCGCCAGCATCGGCCTGTGTCACCTGCGTTTCTGGTTCTTCATGCACGGCTCCGACAGGATGGGAACGCTGAAGGTGATCTAATCTGAGCTTCATTTCTATAAATGATTCAAAATCTTTCTGGCAGGTTTAATCGTGAAGATGCTTTTTAAAAAACTTTTCATTTGCCATCAAATGATCCATCACAGTCCAACTTGAAGACTCATTTCTGTCGTCTTCTACATTAGCCTCTGCCTACTGTCAATCACCTGATACACACAGGAGGGCGATGAAAGTCTCGCTGCCAGCAAATAATCCGTCAGAGCACGTCGCCTCACACACTCAATTAGCATATCCGTCTTTTCATGTTGTTTTTAGGTGTCTTTGTTTTGCTGGGTTAATTTGAAAACAACAAACATGAAGGAAATAGTAATAAAGAAGAAACTTAATTAGATTGGAAGTGTGCTCCACATGTGAATACAGGCGAGGCTGCAAAGTAAACAAATTCAAAAGATGTCAGAGGTACACATTCCATTGTAGCGCAGTATATAAACTTTATTAATCCTAGAAAAAACAAAAAATATATGTAATTTACCTATAAGTTTTAAAATGGAATTAATATGGTTGTTTTTATTCAACCTCTAATCTTCATTTCATGATGTATTTATACTTTTCTGGAGTCAACCAGTTTAAACCTAATATGAATTTATGTTATCCCGTCTTTCAAAAGTCTTGAGTCTACCAACGTGCAGTATTTAGAGCTTGTAATTTGACATCAGTCTTGTAATTTCTTAGGCGACAGGCACTCATGCAGGTCTTCACTGCAACCTGAAGTCTGGAATTTCTTCATGAAAAAATCAGTTATACAGTTATTTGACACTTCATCATTTTCAGACAGAAAATAGACAAAATCCACATCATAATCTGCATTAATGAAAAGGCGAGCAAAGTGATAAAATAATGTGTTTCTTGCTTCTCATGTGCAGCTGGAAACTAGTTTAAATAAAAGCAGATATTTTAAATTCTGAGCATAAGCAGAGTGTTCAGAGTGGGTACACCACAAAATAGCTTGAGGTTTTAGGATGGCAGGTTGAAATTAAAGTCAGGGCAAAATATTGATCATGAGTACCACATTGAAATGGCAACGGCAGAAAAAAGGTATTGTTACTTGCAGGCCGAAAATAGAGTTTGACATTTAAATTTGCTGACCAGTCAGCAACATTTCCTCCATACATTTGAAAATATCACACTTAAATGCCACTTACTGTCGCCCAAAACCTAACAGATCTACACTGTCGGGCCGAGCGGTACCAGACTGTTAATGTGGGCAGCCACAGGTAACCACGGAAACCAGTGGACGTACGCTCATGTGGTGCTGTCCAACCCGATGCAGTTCAGAGTGACCTTCCAGGCGGAAGTGGGCGGAGACATGTGGACAGACATCGCCCTGGATGACATCTCCTACACGGCAGAGTGTTCGGTCGGAGGTACAGAGATTAAAGTTTACCTCATCCTTCGAGCTCTGACCTCCATTTCATCGCCTTCAATTTTCACCCTCTCCTTTTTCCTTTTTTAAAAATTTTTTTTTTTCTTTCCCACCCTCTTCCATTTTCTGTCCTCCAACATTTGTCCTCTTCTCCACAGTTTGTGTGGACCCTCGGGGGAGAGTGTAGAAAAGTTAATGGAGCCTGTTGCCCTGCAGGTCCGTATAAATTCACTGCAGAGACAGGGTCAGCGCTGAGGGAGAGGGCCGAGGGCAATGAGGAGGAAAAGCAATTACATTTATTTTGTATTGTTTCCTCACGTCCACCCCGAGGGTCTTCTTTCACCTCTGGGCCACTGCGTCAACTGACATATCAGAGGAAGCAGCTTTCATGATCGCAAAGCAAGCATTAGCATATGTCCTCAGAACCTTTGTCTTAAAGCAAATATCTCTCATTGGGATTCACTGTGTGTGAGGCTCTGTGGATGTCTCATTCGATCATTTTTGCAGGACCTGTGACTCCTCAACCCCTGACCTGCGCGGTGGACCAGTTCCAGTGCGAGCACCTGCATCAATGCATCTCGGAGAGCTGGCACTGCGATGGGGAGCCAGACTGCGTCGATCAGTCCGACGAGGAGCGGTGCCCGACTGTGGTTCCTGGAACCATTCCTCCTCAGAGAGACTGTCCTGAGGGGTTCTATCAGTGTTCCAACAGCAGCTGCATCCCGTCCATCCTGCGCTGCGATGGAGTCCTCGACTGTCCCCATGGAGAGGATGAGTACAGATGTCGTGAGTCGCTCTTCTTGATGCATGACTTTAAAAATTGTGCGGTTTTTGGGAAGAAAGTGAATTTAACACAGTTTCACTTTAGATAAATGGTGGGGAAATAACCTCTCTCAAGTATATGATACACCCATTGTGAATGAGGGCTTCTTGTTCATCCCCTCAAGCATGTTGGCCGTCGAACAAAATTGTTTGAAAATTCAACACCATCGTTTCTGTCCAAGAAACATAATGGTTCCTTTTGGATAATCCACAGACCTTACTGTGAACTGCATTCACTGGAACTGTTTTTCACTGCAAAATATGAAACATTAAAACTGTTGACAGCATGTTATGGCGATTATTCAAAGCAGCGACAGAACTGTTTCTAAAATGACCACAGCTACAACTGCGTTAAAATATATAGTTTTTCAGAAATTCATGCTTCATTCATTCAGTTTTATTCACTTCTATCGAGTGGAGTGGAGGCAGAAATCTCAGATAATGATGTATGCATGTATTTATGCTCATGAGTGACAGGAGCTCATCAGTTCCCATCTGTATAAAGCCAAGCAGTCCCACTCATTTTTTTCTCATAGATCTCATTTTGAATCAAAGTCTTTAACCCTGCTGCGATAACTTGGTATTATGTGCTTTTATATCTGCAGGTATTAGTAGAGCTGCTTTAGTTTCTCTTCGTTTTCTGTGTGCTTTCCCAGAACTCATTGTTTTAAACTGAGCTCTTTGGATGCAGTCAATGTTACTGCGTCCGTGATTGAAAGCAGCAGGTTTGTGGCGCCTGGTAGTCACACAATTCCTTTTGGAGGAAAACGGTGAGATGTTTGAATTCGGTCTAGCAAGCAATGTTAGCTGAAAACTTTAACTGAGGTTAGGGAAATTAGAGAAATCAGATTCATAAAAGATGTGCGGGTGGGTCATAGCATGAAAAAGAAATTATGAAAAGACAATAAATAAGTTAAGGAAAAAGCAAAATGTTTACTATTTTGTACAATTACCTCTGGCAAACCAGACTCTAATCTCAAGGCTGAAAGCAGCAGGTCTGTGTTCTGCTGCTATGTTTGTTATTGAACTCATTACAATCTGTGAGATCAACTGTCACCTCCTTTTAATATCTCCTCCTGCTTCCAGCGGCTCTGTTGCAGTGTGAGCCGGGAGAACTGGTGTGTGAGACGTCCCCGGGTTGTATCCCACGTCAGAAGCGTTGCGACCACTCGGCCGACTGTCTGCCTTTCTTCTCAGACGAGTCCAGCTGCCATGGTAATGTGATTTATTTAGCGACCGTTCAATTTTTTGTGTAGTTAATTATTATCCATTTTATGATGTTGTACAAAAGCATAACAATTTGTATTTTATTTCTGCCATCTCGGCATCAAGTCTGTCCATGTGTTCCACTTTTCCTATTATAATTTATTCTTTCTTGTCTCGATTAGTGGCTGCATTGCATGTATTAAGGCTCAGATGTTTTCAATTATGGTGACTTTTAGTGTGTGTTTATGAAGTACACAGAATTACCTTCCAGCACATACCTTTATGTTCTTATATCACCATGTCAGTTTTGACTGAAGCTCTGCCTAAAACAACACAAGCAGTCGATCCATTTCATGCTCAAGCGCCGACTCTCAGGACGTTTTCAAGGCTCTTTAGTCTTCAAATCACACCTCACAGGTTCCTACGATCTGCCAAAATCCAATCCAATAAAAACCTCCGCTTCCATGCGATTCAGGACCAAACCCCCCATTAAGCCTGCCTTCAACTGCCAAACCCGAGACACTTTATCACACACTGAGCGGAACTTTAGGCTTTTCTAATGCTGTTTGAGACATCATGACTATTTAACGGGCAGCCCTGATGACCTGTGGTCGGTGTTGTGCAGGTTGCAGAAAATTAGTTCTTTTAATTGTCGCTCTTAATTAGGAATTCTTCATAGTGCGCACACAGTTTTATCATTGTGGTGTGGCCATGACACACCACAATTTTCTGGCTCAAGTGAGTGCGACACAATTTTCACGCCAGTTCTTGAAGGAAATGGGTTTAGTCACAAAACAGGGGTACAACAGAGATGAGCAAAAATCTTCTGAAAACTTTAGTAATTATAAGTGTTATTGATTTTCTAATTTGTTTACTTGTAACCATCAAAAGCATCAGTATTACAGTTATTTATTTTCAACACATTATTGTTTGTATCTGACTAATTTATTCAAAACAAGTTATGGATACAAACAGATTTGATTTGATTTCAATGCCATAGGTCTTCAGATGTACAGATTCTTATCCAACCTGCAGAATTATCAGGAAATCTGAAAAAAAAAGCATATCATCTTCAGCCATGACAGGAACACAGAGACTTGCAGCAGATGGTACGGCCCCTACAGAGCCTGATCTCAGCATCACGGAGCCCATCTGGGATAAGATGAAGAGAATGAAACCGCTGAGTCCTCGCCTTCATGTTTCGATCAAGCTCATGACCAAAGTACCTTCAAATACTGTGAAAGATAGACCAGACAGACGTGAAGAAAGATTGCAATTTGTGGCATTATTTTTGAAGGCAACCTCGCTTTAGATTTAATGTGCTGTGCTGCACATGCTGCAGCACTGGGATTAATGCATAATGCTTAGCAGAGCACCGTCTCCTTCAACAACATAATTTACTGACTTCATGGTCTTATGCTTATGTGTGTATCCTGTCAGATGAAGACAGAAACGAGGGGCAGTGCAGAAAAAAAAGGGAGCAAGAGTCGGAGATCTCGTTTCTCCTGTGTAATATGATATTCTGTGTGTTGGTTGTTTTTTTTCATCTTTTCCAGATTGCCCTCTGATGTATTGCCTGGATCGAGGCTCGTGCCTTGTGGACCAACACGGGCCAGTTTGTGTGTAAGTTAAGCCTCACCTCCACAGTACCACAAGCATTTATGAGCAAACAGACCCACCATCTTAAGCACATTCATAAACATGCACAAGCAAAGACAAGTATCATGTCTACTCTTCCCACTCTCCCTCCCACCTGCTCTCTCGCTCCTCTGTGAGACTTAAAACATGGAAATTCCATCAGTCTTGTTTCTTCCCCTGGAAAAGACGCGCATCATGAAGCACGTGGGAATCTGCTTATCCCCAGCAGATTAAACAGGGTGGTTCTGCCTTCATTTATCCACCAGTGCAGTGTTTTACTGGGGATTCCTGATAGATTCCCCTTGTCAATATTTAAATACACTCTGCACTTTCAGGGGCCTTGGTGGGCACACCACAGAAATATCATGCATTAGATTATAGTGCCACAATACTAGTGTCTACATCTCCAAAATACATTCCAGACAAATACCATACTCACTTTATTGGTTCACTTTACTGAATATTTTCAAATAGGTGTATGAATGTAGTCAGTTTTCTAAAGCAGCAGCTTGACTTGTCCGCTTTAAGATATTTCAATATAAATGTAAAAATGCAACCTTGAGCTCCTGGATCCGCTAACGTCATAATGCACCAGTAAAAAATCACATTTCTACTTTAATCTGTCAGGAAAATCCAATTTCCCAGAAAGTGGATGGGAATTGTTCTGCAGGTCTAAGACCTTTTCGCTACAGTCACATTATTGCCTGCAGAATATGTCAAAAAACCAATCAGAGCAACAATATATAGTCTACTTAAAATTATTTTCTATTTCTCCGGCTGCAACAAACACACCTGTTGACTAAATTATACAATGTTGTCATATCATTTTGTACATATTTGTTTTTTTTTTCAAATATTTTTTTTCCATAAATAGGAACCAAAGATAGACTAGCACATCACTACATTAGCTGAACGTTTTAACATCTTCAATTAAAGAGAGCAAATTTGAATTGCCCACATTAGCCTTTTAGCTTAAGTTTCATCGACAAAACAAATTTAGCTGACGGACAAACTTTCTGCCTGTCATTTTGACAAAAGAGTTGAAGCAATTTGATCATTATCAATATAGTAAGATTTTTCTGTTGTTTCAAGAGGGCTCCCTGTCTGTGGGCACAGATATGTGATGCAGACTAGAAATCACATGCACAATATAAAGAAACCTACTAATGTTCTCTTTGGATGCTGGTGTGGTTTTTGCTCTTCAGGATCAGTCACAACAGGCTGTCTGCCCGTGACATGTGTGCAGTGCGACATATTTCTTTACTTTGTCTCTAATTTTCCAGCCAGAGCTCAGCTGCTGTCACTCAGACACCAAGATGCCCCTCTCGAAGCAGCATTTCTTGTATTTGTACTGAAACATCATATGTTTTATTTTAATTTTTTTGTCAGAAAAGTCATCCCTACATTTTGCTCTCATTATCCCAGTGTTATTTGATTTTCTCTTATATTCATCCCCTACACCACCACTATGTCTTCTTATTAAGTAGCAGGACTTTACCTCCGCTGTTCTCTGCCTTGTGTGTTATGGAGCTCCTATAGCTGCTCCAGCATTTATAACAATCCTGCTGGATCTGAACCCAAACCCTTCCTGGTGGTAAGGCACCTCTGGCTCAGTAGTAGCGTCACGTTCCTCCACTCTGCTGAGCGGGATCCACCAGGGAACCGGGCCAGGAGCAGCCCACTGCCATGGCTAGACTGTCACAATATGCACTTGGACCCTCTTCTGAATGGTAATGACAAAGTCTGGCCTCACGAGGAGCTGTGTGCTTCACATTAGAGGATCAGTGTTGCTGAGAAATCATGCTGATACTGAACAGATGTTGGCTTGGAGCGCAGTCTTGCTGTTTTGGGAGAACAGGAACTTGCTTTTCTACCCAAGATGCTGCTCAGCAGACCAAGCAAACTATTCGCAATCAGTCTGTGTTTCCATTGGTGGATGTCCAGCAGATAAATCTTCTCCCATTTGTCAATATGTCACCATAGGGTGTGTATGCGCATAATTCTGGTGCACACTGAGGCATTTTGTTCACTTTATTCTCATATTTTATTCCATTTTTACAGCATAAAAAGTAGGATAACTATAATGTGAGTGTAGGTAACCTCCATTTAGAAAAATACTGATGTATATCTAGTGAAGATATGTCTGAAATAGTTGTGAGGGATCATTAGTCGATTACAATTGAATTTGCCTTTTGTTTGGATATTTCCTCTTTTTTGATGCCCTCAGAATGCTATCTCTATACTAAACCCTGCTTTATCAGCTACGAATTTTTGAACCCGTTCTGGCCACCGTGTCCGGAGTCTTTCGTGATATATGGAAACATGAAATCAAAGTGACTTTTAACCTCCAAGTCGTTCATCTTTGAGTCATGTGAGGCAAATTTGGCAAAACTCCCTGGGGGGTGTTGCAGGGAAATCCTATCAACAGGATTACGGACTCTGTGACATTGACCTTGACCTTTGACCTTTGGGATCAAATTACCACAGATTTGAACTGTGAGACCGTATCTATATTAAACTCCAGCAGTGTTCAAGCTGAGGGAAGAGCAGGTTATTCCTAAATTGATGCTGTGGTCATAAGAGCATCATGACCACAATCACTTTCAACCTCGCTCTCAGATGTACAGTTGTCATACTCAAAGTGTGATGGAATTTGTGTGTTCTCTGTAAATGAATCTGCTCCTTGAAAAGGCTGCAAAGTCATCTTCCTGCATTTAATTCAATCTGTGCTCTGTCTCTTTTTGCCTGATTGAAGGTGTAATCCAGGATGGACTGGAAACCGCTGCCATATGAAGGAGAAACCAGCCTCCACCTCATCGCCCTCACCAGAGCACACCAAGGACACACAACTGGGTAATAAAGAGAAACCACACACTCACCTGAGCCTAATTACTGTGTTTTTTCATGCTGCTTTAATGTCGACACCATGAAATGTCTTCCCCCCTTCATCCAGATTCTGTGTACTTCGGCATCGGCGTCGGTCTGGTGCTGCTGGTCGTCGGGGTTGCCGTGTGTATTCTGGCCTCATGCAAGAAAAGATGTCACTGCGTGTAAGTTCTGGCAGTGTTGATATCGCAATATCTAGTCCTGTTTTCTCCGATGAGGATTCTGTTCATGATGAAGGTGATGATGAGTGCGTTTATTGACTCCACAGAAGGTCCAACCCAATGGACTACGGGGTGATGGATGACCCGGACTATGACCGGAGGGCAGAGGTCAGCACACACTAACGTCTAATCAATCATCAGTGACTTCATCTTGACTAACTCTGGGTTTCTCAGCTGGACAAATCAAATTTTGTCTCCTGTTCATTCAATATGTGGATTTAACATTAAAGGAGCCTTTCTACTAAATTAGATTTTTTGATTTAAAAATATTGATTTTGCTTATGTGCTGTGTGCACACAGTGTAGTGCAACCATATGCTACACACAACCCAATAATATAATCAACAATAGCAAAAATAACCAGTTTAGCAACAGTTTTCTGCTTGTCATCTATACATAGAAGGTCACATGACGGGAGGTTTGACAAATAGTATGACCTCTAATATGCAGAATTTTATTTCACAAAGCAGGAGCTCTTATCACCGTCCTACACCGATCCTTGTTTCCTGGAATTCTGACCGTATCACAGAGAAAAGACCAGGCAGACGAGATCGAACAATCACAAATGCCCATTTGGATAATGGCTCATGTCAGAGTGTGTATTTGCATTCACAAGTGTGTGTGTGTCAAGAAGAATCTCACTGAATGAGTGAGTTGTATGTTTGAGCACAAGCACACCTTTTTTATTTTTATCGAGTGACAGAAGAGAGCGTGATGTGTCGATATGCTTCCTACTGATGAAGATTCGTGGTGATCTCGATGAGACATGTCGAACATAGATCCTGTGGCCAGAACCTGCCTGTCAAAAAGGCTGAATGTGGCTGGTGGGATGATGATGCTGAGAGACAAGTACAAAAGAGACAATAACTAGACTTTTAAGATAATGTATGTACTGTTTCTATGTGATTGTTGGACACAATAAAACTGGAGAGACAATTGCGGAAAGTGAAAGCCAGCTCTTTACTAGCAAAGTAACATCATCAATAATGAATACTTTAAGGGTGACTTTTTTTCACTAAACCGAAAACAACTCGAAATATTGCTGAAAGATTTTAACAACGGGAGAAAAAAAAAAATTTCGTCCGGGGATGTAACGCCAACATAATGTCGCATTTAAAGGCATGTTGTTGTATTCTTTATCTGAATTGGCTCGTTTGTACACGTTTGCTGTCATGTTGCTTCCGCTGAGGACGCTGCTATAAATAGAGAGGTGTAGGAGTGAACTGATATCGCCACGACACAGACTCACTCCAGCACGTGTTTTACCGAGCGTAGGAAACAGCCGGTGATTATCGCACCTCTGGAACGATGATTAGACGTGTTATGGAGGTTAGAGGTGTGATAATGGACGCACTGCCTGGCTGGCTGTGAAGTTTAATCGTACTTGCACTTTATGTACACTTTCACATTCATGCTAATCTGATTTTTAAAATTGTATACATGATCTTTCTTTCCCCTAGCTCCCCTCCACAGATGACAGAGCAGGCATTTGGCCTCGTATTAACCCCAAGAGGAGTGACGGTCGCGGGCTCTCTATCAGCGTCTACCCCTGGAGGAAGGAGGCAGGGGTGAGGTGTCTGTACTTGGCCAGCTTGGCCTTTACTCCTAATTGTCTGTGCAGAAGTCAATGACTTGACGTATGTTCCTTTTGTGTCTGTTTGTCCACCGCAGGGCTCAAACTGTAAGGATGCCAAGCTGTCCTTCCCCAACCCATTGTACAATTAGCCCCCTGATGCTAATGATGCCTACTATAAAAGTCAGAAAAACGAGGAACTCAACTTTTATATCCAAGGTTATTGCTTTGGCGTCGTGCCTTTGTTCGGATGGAGCTGTAGAGACGGACAGAAATGCTGTACAGCAGAAGTACGGGCCAAACTGGGACTGAACTGGGGATTTGTCAACATTTTAGACCATGTGCTGCCTGTTCATAATTTTTGCATTAACAGTAGCTGCAGCCTTTCTACATCAAACTCTTTGCAAACACTTGGTGAGATTGTTTTAAGTTGCTGAGGAGCAAAATGTTGTCAGTTCTGTCAGTGCAAATCATTTTTTACTATCTAGTCACAGTTTCTACCAGAGTGGGTCTAAATCAATTTTTAAAATTTTGATTTTCATCTTTACCTTACAGTCCACGATTGCCGAATCCAAGAGATGTAAATAAGTACCAATAAAACTCTGAATGTGTTATCTACTGGAGCTTTGTGTGGTTCTTGGTTGCTTTTGTCCTCACTATTCGATGAGAATATCAACACCATTGTTGTATTTGTTTGGGATGTATATGAGGCTACAAGGACAAGAAAACAACACAAAAAAAGAAGAGAATCTAGTTTATTTGTCCAAATGAAACAAGCTGCCTGTGATTACTGACAACTTGTACGTCGGCCGAATCGTGTTGCATTACAACAAGAACCGGCTGCCGGGGGCCTTTCTGTTTGGACTTTACATGTTGTTTGTGCATGAGTTGGCTTTGTTTGGGTACTCTAGTTTCCTCCCATAGTTCAAAAACATGCATTTGAGGTCTTGCGGTCGCTCTAAATTGTCCATAGTTAAGATTTTGAGTGTGTGCGTGACTGTCTTTATGGGCGTATCGGCCTTCAACAGTAGTCAGCTGGGATCTTTTCTAGCCCCCCCTCGGCACTGAATCTGAAAAGTTGTGTAGACAATAACTAGACTTTGAAATTATTGAATATTTTTGAAGACACTTAAAACATGATGACAAATCAAATTCAATAAAATGCAAATATGAACATTTCAGATAATATGGCAACAAATGTTCAAAATAAAAAAAGACTGAAATTCTCTCCAGGCCATTTCCTACAATGAAAATCTATTCACATTTCACTACTGAAAAAAGAAAAAAACAAAACCTCAATTTAGAAAAGAAGAGATGTTTATTATATTCGATTTCGTAAGGTGTAAGAAGTGAGGAGGAGTTCGTCTACTTCACACAGGAGCTTCCTCAGGCGTATACAAACATATTTCAAGGTGTCTGTGAAACAGTTTTAAGACCAATGCCAGGATTTTATACCTCGTGAGCAGAAATGAATACAAACACAAAGAGTCTCTCCTTGTTGGGATGTCATTTCAATTCCACATAATTTGATTCAAGGAAAAACAAGAAGGGTTTTCCTCATGTTCTCGAGTCCCCTAAATCCAGATGTATTCTTGTGATTGTCATTTAAAAGCAGACATATTCTTAATATTTTTCTTTAAATCAGATCAAATGGTTTATTGAACCAGGTCCAAAAAGCTTTGGCCTAAACCCCAGAAGTACATTTGGGACACTAAATGCAGCCAGTAGAGCTGCGTATTAATTACGTGCTGTAATATTCCCGGCCCCAGAAATGCTCATGGATGCCTCGTGAATGATGATGAAAGGTTTTCTTTAGTGCCAGCAAAAAGCAGAAAACATCATGCTCTCTGCATTGAAATACTCCACTTGAACACTCACAGACTCCAAATAGAGCCCTAACTTCATTAGCGATCCATTTTAAGGATCACAAGTCCAAATAAAGTAGTTTGCCCCTGTTTTATTTGCTAATTAAAATCCATTACAAGTTGACATCCTGCTGCAGCTGTTTGTGTGGGATGAGAATTGACTCTTCTTCCACCAGAACAGAGTAGATGGATCATAAAAACTCAGTTATAAAGCTTCATGACTATCCAGTAATGACGCTTTTCAGTTGGGTCATTATAAATAGTCTTGTCATATTTGAAAGTCATCACAAGAACTTACATTTCTGTTCTCTTTCATACATACAATGTGTGAATCTTTTGTATAGACGGAGCAGTTTATATATAGTGCAGTATTTTAGAATTAAAGTAGAAGCCAGTTCATATAAAATACATGTTTGGGACCATGTGAGAAACTGATTTGCCTGATTAAATTCACAAATGCACAGGGAGAACGTGCAATTGAATAAATTGCATTTTTACAGTGAGTTGAAAGTGCTGACTGCTCCAACGCTGTGCATCCCAACAGCACATATTGCAACAGTGTGCTGTGTGGATGGGGGATGAGAAAAAAGTGATAACATTAAATATAAGTATCATTAATGCATCTTCGTCGTGACTCCAAAACTCCCACCTGCTTTGTTTGGTCCCTCCTGGGAGTTTCCAGACAAATCTTTCACCTGTGTAACAGGCTCAACCATTATTTCTTGCTTTGGTTTTTTGTTTTTCTTTTGTATTACTTGAAACCGCATCGTTTGATTGATATGTTATCATAGTGG
>OMNM01041559.1:15512-26926 GCA_900302745.1 Parablennius parvicornis
AAAAAAATTTTTTTTTTTTTTTTTTTTTTAGAAAAAAAAAAAAAGTCTCCAGGTGATCCCAGTATAGTGTGTTGTTAAAAATCCATACCTTCAGCCAACAGTGAAACAGAGAGTCCTCTCGGGATGATCCAAGTTATAAAAAGTGAGGCTGACGCTCCGTGCGGGGATGTTCTTAAAGTCCCTGCGTCCTTTTGTGCGTTTTCGCCCAACTTCAGCGGACAAGTCCAAACAGAGAGGTCCGGGCACCGCTCCCAGCCGCGCCCATCGGCGCTTTGCAAGCTTGGCAGGCAGGTGTAGCAGACGGCACGAAACGCTGGATTTGAAGAAAGAAAACAGCGCCTGAGGGATCCAATTAAGTTGTGGGGCTGCGGACGCAGATAGTCGAGAGCGCAAAAGGAAAAGTGATGCGCTCCCGCTGTCTGCCGCCTCCACTCGCTGCTCCCAGCCACCGCTTCTTTCAAAAAAGTTGCAGGGAGGAGGTGGGAAAGGAGTGTTTAAGGAGGTGGGATTTCTTCCTCTTTTCTCTGCCCCTTCCTTTCTTTCCTACGGGGGGTTGCAAATGTTTCAGGCTCTGTTGATCTATTGTGTGCAGCAGTCCATTCTGCCGCAACTGGAATAAATCTGGAGCGCACATTGACATTAAAAAAAAAAACAAAAAAAACAAAAAAAACATAAACTATGGGTCCAGCTCCTAACCAACAGTTTTTTTTTTCCCAACATGCACGGTGTGTGTTTAAAGGGAAACCCGACAGGAAAGTCTCAATTTTGACTCTAATCTGACAATCCAATCCACAAATGTTGGGTTTGCAGCCCCTATAACCAACACGATCCTCCAAGTTTATTTTGAATGTAAAAGGAAAGGCTTAATACTCTTGTGAAAATATATTCTAACCCAAAGATTTGATCTTATAAATGTCAGCTTCACAGTGAGGAACCCACTTGTAGAGGAAAATAAGCAACAGGGAAGTCACAATCTTCTTGTCTGATTCTATTCTGAATATTTAAACCTTCAATTTGGGCAAAGCCACTAACCGGCAGTATTTTCCAACATGCAGTCTGAATACACTGTAATCCCATAATTTAATATAGAAATGTTGGCTTCAAGACTAACTGTGTTTCCAACATACACTGTGTATATTCAAAAATTAAAAAAAATGTTCTTATTAATGTAACTTTGATTCAAATAGATGATTTAGAAACTGTCTTCAAAGCCACTAAGGAAGAGTCCTTTCAATATCCATCCATTCATCCATCCATCCATCCATCCATCCATCCATCCATCCATCCATCCATCCATCCATCGGCTTTAGCCATTAACAAATGATTTCCAATATACCCTGTGTATACTTAAAGACAAAGAAAGCAAAGAAAGTGGTTTAATTCAGAAACTTTGGCTTCATGGCCATTAAACAGTATTCCCCAAAATGCAACATTTACTTCAGAAAAAAAAAAACCCCAATAAGAAGGTGTCAATATATTTGTGATAGACCTTAATCTGAATATCTATATACCTTAATCTGAACATTTCATCTGACATTTTAGCTTCACAGCCATTAGTCAACTGTAGTTATCACATATAAGATGTATTTAATGGAAAACAGCAACATAAAAGTCCCAATCATCTTAACTTAGATCATAATATCATACTTGATTGCGTATTCTCCAATATGCGTAGCTAATTCTAACAAAAACAGGAAAATGTCAGAATAGTTGTGAAAGTATACTCTAACATAAAAATAAATCTATGAATATTGTTTTCTCCCACCAACTCAAGCAAAAAAGCAATCTCAATCTTAGAAGTAAATTTAAAAAGATTTATTTAATACATTGTATCCAAATATCAGAGCCAGTAACACTATTTTCCAACATATGTTGAAGGAAATAAACAAATGAGGTCTATATGTAGTATTTTTAAACTAAGTTTGACTGGAACCTGAACACTTAAAACATGACTAAAAGCTTCACAGACAGTAGCAACAGAATTTTCCGACAGGCACAATTTATTTTAAAAGAACAGCTTGACAAAAAAAACGAAAAAAAAAACAAAAAACAGGAAGGTTTCAACACGGCTGCACTGTATGAAGTGCTTTTGGCTTACAGCGTGTAGTTTTCATGTTCTCCCTGTGCGCGCGAGTTTCCTCCAGAAAGTTTTTTTTTTTTTTTTTTTTTTTTTCCCAGAGTCCAAAAATATACATTTGAGGCGAACTGGTTTTTCTAAATTGTCCGTGTGTATAAATGTGGTTGTGTGTTTGTCTCTGTTTGCCCTGGCGACCTATCCAGCCTGCCTTCACTCACCGTCATCTGGAATAAAGCTGCACACAAGATGGGGAGAAACCTGCAGTATACGTGTAAAAATATACTGTAATCTCAAGAGGACATCCAAAACTTTGACTTCACAGCTGCTGACAAACTGTTCCAGCATGTTTAAAGGGGAAACCCTTGAAGAAGGTCTCTAAATTCTTGTGGAGGTAACTTTGACTGTAATCTGGGAATTCAATCTATAAACTAAATTTTCCAAGGCAGAAGTCACACATGCGAAACTAACTGTTTTCAGATTTGTTGTTGTGATACTGAGCAATGTCTATAAATATTTGTGTAAAACTGTTTTGTCCACTTTACAACAAGCATCGTGTATTTTTACTGGGGAAAAAAAAAACTGAAGGAACGTATCAAAACTTCTGCCAAAGTAACTTTAACTAGCTGCAATCTGTGCATTAAAGACTCCATCAACATGTTTGTACAGCTGCTGCAGGATCAGTTTATGTTTTTCCCGTTTCCGATTCAGATTAGGAATCATGATAGCTTATCATGTGACACTGCTGACAGTCTTCATGCACAAATGAGAAGATTTGAGAGCTGTTTTTAGCTGCATGATAGTCATAAAATAAAAACTTCCATTCTATGCAGTTTGGAGTGAAATTAGATGCTGTATTTCTCCTCTGTCGGCCGCAAGCGCCAGTAGGCTCCCTCACCCACCACACCCTGCAAAGACATCCACCCACTCTGCATGACTCACACTCCGTGTGACTCTAATCTGCTCAAAAAGATGGAAAACAAATGGCCCCAAGGAGAGCGTAACGGAGGAGGAGCTGCTCCGCTCTCATCTCTGTGCGGACTTGAATAATGCCAGCTCCAAACGGAAAGCAACGGATTCCAGGGTGGCACAGGGATTTAAAAAAAAAAAAAAAGAAAGAAAAACTGAGTGAATTGTGCAGCCTGTTGAGATGACGCACATACAGAAAAGGCCTCATTATATCTAGAAGGGTGCAAGAAGCTTCAAAGGTGTTCACTGTTGATTTCAGGAGTGCATAACATGGAGTAAAAGTGCTAATCTGTCAGGGCTCATCGACATAATGTGGCATGTAAAGAAGAGTGATTCATAACCAGGCATCGTGAAGAAAACTCATTGCGCAACATTTACAGTGCAGATTATGAAGGTGATTCTGCAGGCACAATTCCTCATTCCACTCTCACTTGTTTACCATTAATCATACACTTTAATTAATTGGGAAATGCAACTGACTGCCTGGACTTGCATATGTTGGATTTGTTGATCTGTTCAGGACGATGAACCTGATGTTCATTTTAAAGGAACGTCTTCCTCTGTTCCAAGTTCTAAGCTAGTAAAGCTCCAATAAATCCCAGAAGAAAGAACGGATGTGGATACTAAACTCAGAGAAAGCTACTTTTGAAGAGAGCAGCTAACATTTTAATCTTAGGCTGCTCTTTCTATTCTCACTTATAACAAGTTGAGCTGAAAAAGTCCAATAAACTGCAATCTATCTATTACCAATGATGACACTTTATTATAAGATTACAATCAAATTAATGCAATTCTTGCTTCGAAATGTTGGATATTTGTGGGGTTTTTTTGTTGTTTTTTTTTTAATCAGGCAAGTGGTCATATTTGGTAATTTCCACACACATTACATTTGGTACCAGTACTTTGCCTAGGTAAGGTCAAGAACCATGTGGTCTTCACATCAAAGACCACATGATTGTGACAGTTGACCAATCAGCAGAGACCTGGGAGGCCTCCAATTTCCTGTTTTTTCTGATATCAGAAAAAGGGTGTCATGTGGCTAAACCTACTACACATTTAAAGATGAAACATCAAAGCTAACCATGGAAAATTGATGAATCTCCCATATTTTTTTTATGTTAAATAGTTGTGCTAAATAATTAAATAAGTGTTATTTGTGAGCAACTTAATGAAATGAGTGAAATTCTATTATGAAAAATGTGACTGCCAAATATGATCATACGCCCATTCACCTAAATGTTCGGACATATGCCCAATTTATCTAACTAGTCATAATTAGCACATTTCTTAAAAAATAAAGCAATACAATTTAGGAAATTATGTGTTAATGTTGCTGAATGTTTTATAACAGTAATGTCTGCTATACATTCAGTATACTGTTGAGCTTCCTCACTACTGCCTTCAGGCAGGAGCCACAGATCCCTAAACAGTCTGAAGATGAGGTGCTGTTGCCCACGAAAGGAAGACAGCTGGCAACCTCAGGCAGTATATAAAAAGCAAGCCAGACAAAGTGAGGTTTTAAAAGTGACAATGCAAATGTTGACAGGTGTCTGTATCTGCACTTAATGCTGTATTACTCTAAAAGTTGTTCTAATGTTAAAGAAATACTTGCTCCTTTTAACTTATATGTGTTTTTCTCATATTTTTGATATACAATCTTCCTGGATATTATTTTTTACCATTAACGGGCAAGAACCCAAATATGGTAACTTCATTTACTTTCATTTTCTCCATGAAAATGAAGAATTTTCATAAATTTTACAACAGTAATTATGTCATGTTAGGTCCCCAAATAACACTCTAAGGTTGAAATGGAGAATTTCTAAATATTTCAGTGAGTGCCCACACACATATTTTGTTCTTGAACGCCATTTTCCCCTACAAAAAAAGCTCAACTTGAAGCTGTAGGCAACTGTGACAAGTTCTCTGACATCTGAAAAAAACCCCCAAAAAACAAGCCTATCAATTGAGCATTAAGTGTGAAGAATCATCAAATGCGATCTTGTAGAGACGCAATCTTTAAAGCAAAACTAGCACATCAAGCTTCAGCACACAGAGGAGAGATTGTCCCGTGTGGCATCATGTGAAACTTGCTTTCCAAAAATCTATAAAGACCCTCATTTCTGTGGAGCAACGTGAGCTTTGATGTTCGCGGTTTGCATGATTACTTTCACACTCTTTGAATGTGGACGCAGA
Organism: Parablennius parvicornis; assembly: GCA_900302745.1. Taxonomy (NCBI): domain Eukaryota; kingdom Metazoa; phylum Chordata; class Actinopteri; order Blenniiformes; family Blenniidae; genus Parablennius; species Parablennius parvicornis. The sequence continues at coordinate 20,752 of OMNM01041559.1, forward strand.
CACATCTCTCATCATCTGTAGAAAGATCTGCAGTAATCACCTCGCTGGCACGACAGCCATCATCAGACTGAAGGATCAAATTGCTGCTTCCAAGGTGCTTTAATTTGCACTCTGTGTTACAAACCTGATTCACAGCATTTTACAGGTATGCAATTTCTGCTGTGAAAAAAATTACATCAAACCCCAAGTGGCATGAAAAGCCGCAGATTTACTGCTTGCCAGAATATATGATTTTCGCATATATTTTCTGAAGCAGATGCTCTTCCATGTTGGCTGTGTCTCATGCATATTACCTGAAAGCATTTAGCTTACATTCATATGCTGCTAACGCGCTGTAACCCTGAAGGATGAGTAAAGTTTTCAGGTGAAACGTGAAGAAAGAAGAATTTCCCAATGTGGGCAGGTGAGGACGACCAACCAACTCCAAAAAACCCAACACAGTTTCAGCCCAACAAAACAAAGCAAAATCTCCACAGTCAGTGCACATCACACTTCCAAAGTAAGGAATGCAAAAAAGGCTCATGCTATTAGCATATGCGGCACAGTAAAAGCAAAATCTGTCACTAATTTAGGAATCAAAATTCTTTATTGAATACAATTAGAAATTCCTAAATGGTGTAACAGAACACACTGTATGTAATGTTTTATGATAAGCTATCTCTATCTTTCCCATATATGACACAAACATGTGCTTTATTTTCCTCTTTTATACTATAAAACATAATGCTCATTTAAATACTTTCAACACATTTCATGTGAAGTACCATCACTGAATCATGCAACATCTGTTTCACCAATAACAAATCATTCAACGCACACAGGGGGCCACACAGTTTCTTCTACAAACTAGATACTTTATAGGACCTAAACTGTGGCCTCAATTCCAACTTTGACATTTTGGTAATTTGATCAGTCTCCATTTTACAGAAAAGAAAGACCAGCTAAGCCATGGTGGGATGAAGTTTAATTCATCTTGGTGAACTGAGAAAGTGGATGATATGGAAAGTGGCATAGAAAAGTAGCTCAGTATTGGAATTTTTTTTTTTTTTTTCAATGACTAGTAATTGATAACTATGAGGTCGGACAAGCAAACTAATAGCTATTTGCCATTAGCTTGTTTACCTTCACTCTGAAATACATAACTTAATTGAATGAAAATTTAGTTTGAACTGACACGCATGGAGGCCGATGACCCCAAGTAATACCATTTAGTTTGAAGTGACTCTGACTTATTGAACAAGAGTTGTAATATTTAAATGTGTAACTTAGTTTTCTTATTTTTGTTGTTGTAAGTTTCTTTTTTTCTTTTTAAAGTAAATCTGACTTCTTTTTTTTTTTCTTTTTTTTTTGAAATCACAGTAGTGTGCAGGGATATAAAAGGGGCAAGATTGTTACTGCTGGACAGGAGTTACCATCCTCTACAAACATGACATGAATTAAATTTATGAGTCCAGGACTTCACACATGTGATCAAAAGGCCTGGCCTGCTCTGATTGTCTCGCATGGACTCTAGATTCTTTAAACCCATAACAGTGCAGCGTTGCATGTACACCACAGAGGAGAAAAGTAATATTTTATGTCAACCATTCAGAGTAAAAACAGAAATATAAGGCACAAGACAGGAATCTTGACTCACACATGGTAATTACCTTCAACCCTCAACCTCACAAGATTCATCCACATAAAATGTTAGAAATCCCCAGCTCCCTGGGGTGGGTAATATAAAACTTCTAAGTATCAATGTGCAGGTCCGGGCAGCAATGACTTTTAATTCACACCTTTCACCTCACGGCTACAGAAATTACAAGAAAATACGGCCTCAGCAAAATTTGGGAAACAATTTTTAAACAATGAGTCCAAAAGCATGCCTTGAAGGAGATGAATCAACTTGTCAGAAGAAGTGACTCACAACATGAGTCGAGCCATAGCAACAAGGACAACAACACGAGACTTCTCTACCCAGCGTGAAAACATCACTTGGACTGTCTGCTTCCTCTCAGCACAATAGTGTCACAATTCGTTCCCCCACCAGAACAGGACAATGGTAGGCGGCCGTCCTCCTACAAGGAGTCCAGATACTTTCACAAGATCCTCCGGTAAAAACTAAGACATCAAAGATTACACTTATATTCCCAAATATGTAACTTGGTTAAACAAACAGGCATTTTACTTCTTTTGTTTCCATTACCAAAGTTAAAACTAGTAAGTGCTTAAGCAGTTAAGACTCATTCTCCTCTGTTGTCTGCAGTCTCGAAGTCTTAAAGTTATGTAAACAGCAATATATGGCTTTGTAGGCTCATTTGTTGGATTAGGTAACGTAATTATGATACTATGGGCTTCCAATAATTGAGCAAAGCCAAGCAAGTAAAACAAAGGTGGAATCACATTTCCGAGAACATTCTGAATGTGTAATACAGGAGTGTTAAATTCACAAAGTATCTTTTTGTATAATCTAAAGCTTTCTTTTAATGACTGTAACTTTAATAAAACTACATTTGTAAAAGTGAAATTGACTTTATGTGCTGCATTTTTTTTTATAAGTTGCAGGAAAAACTGGGAGTGTCGTAAATGTGAATGTTTTCTAAAAACTTCTCTTCCCAAGATGCAGTTCAGCCTACGTCATCAGATTTCAGCCAATCACAGTTCGTCTGATTCAAACCCGCAAAAATACGGAAAAACAGAAACTTACCTCGTCGATACGAGTTTTATTCACATTTCAGAGTCAGGCAGGAGTCTCTTTTGTTTGCCAGCTTTTGCTGCAATGTTTATTTATAGTTTTTACAGCGGGAGTGGCGGGTTTGTGCAGTTGTTCGTGCAACAAGCTAACGCGACAGGCTAAAGTTTGAATGTCGAGGTCCACAACGAATCAAAGTAAATCTCACCGATGGAAATCACTCCTAAATCTGCCAAACATGATCCCACACACCCTTCTCCTAGTAGTTCAGCTGAGTCAAGCCCCTGTGGAAGCAACGAGGGAAAGGTGAGTGCTTTCTAATGTCCAGTTTACATGTGTTCAGATCATCACGCTTCTCAGACGATAAAACGAAGCTGAAAGCTACAAAAACGATACATCTAGTAAAATATATTAGTACCGATTAAAGATCTACATTCTGTTTTGTTACAGCCGTAGTCCACAATTTTCCGTAAAATTTTACTCCCCACTATGACATGAATCAAGACTTGTTTTGACAAATTTACAACTATATTAAAATCGAACTAACAAGTCACAGGTTTAAGTATTACCAACCTTTACTATGAAATTTAAAAATGAGCTCAGGTGAGTCATGTTCCAATAATCATCCCTGAGATGTTTCTACATCATAACTGGAGTCTTCACTGTGGTAAATTCAGTTGATTGGATATGGAAGATACACATCTGTCTATATAAAACAAATAAGTAAAGATTCCATGGTCTGATGAGAAAAAGATGGATCTCTTTGGAATGAATGTCAAGCAACCAGGCGCAGCTCATCACCAGGCCAATACCATCCCTACAGTGAAGCAGGGTGGTGGCAGCATCATGCGGTGGGTATGTTTTTCAGTGGCAAGAACTGGGAGACTGGTCAGATCAATGCAGCAATGTGTACAGAGACATCTTGGATGAAAACATGCTTCAGAAGCTGCTTCTTGATCTGAGATTGAGGTGAAGGTGAATGTCCCTGAGTGGCCCAGCCAGAAAATAGTTGTGCACCTACGCTTCCCATCCAACACGATGGAGCTTTAGATGTTCTGCTAACAGGAACGGGCCAAACTGTCCAAAGATAGGTGTGTCAAGCTTGTTGCATCATATTTAACAAAAAACAAAACTTAAGGCTGTGATTGCTGCCAAAGCTGCATCAATTAAGTGTTGGGCAAACCTATTCGAGCTTATTACGTACATGTGATTTCTTTTTTTTTTTTTTTTTTTTTTAAATTTGCAAACATTTAAAATAAACTATTTCCATGTTGTCATCTTGCCGTATTTTGTGGAATCAATAAATGTATTTTATTGTGGAACATAGCTGTAATTATAACAAGAAGTGAAGTGCTGTGAATAGTTTCCAGAAGCACTGTACACAAGTGTCACACCACAAACAGCTTTTTCACTTCTGGTGAATTTAAGTCCGAAACAGATCTGCCTCATTGTAACAATCGAAAGCTTTTCACCACTGATTCTCAAAGTTTGGGGTGCGCCCCTCCAGGGAGGTGTCGGTGAGCTTCAGGTGGGTGTAGTGAAGCACAAAACCATTAATTATCTTGTCCTAACACACTTTGTATGACTCAATTTGGGTTATAAGTAATGGAGACAAATGTAACTTATATAACAAGAATTAGTGTTACACCACATGTCATCGCTATGGCAGTTATACAGACTATCAAGAGAAACAGTTTCTCACAATTTTGAACCACACTGAGCTGCCCTTTACAAAGACGGAGCTCTACCGTTGAGCTAAATAGTTTATTTACATGTTAAATGGGACCGTATTTGTTTCAAGATGTTTATTCGGCTTCTGGCTTGTCTCGATGCTGCGTTAATGACTAGTTGTGTCAATGTATTGTTTAGACAATCAAGAAAAGCTGTCATATTTAAGTGGCATGTTTAAGTCTTGTACCACAACAAGGCCACATCTAACACACACACACACACACACACAGAGAATGCAGAACTTCAATCTGCTAAGTTTGGGAGTATTTCTATCATTGCATGACTTTAAATGGAATTAGTCTACTCAGAGTTTAGTTCATCGGCCCGGTCGTCCTCCCACATTTCATCTTGAGAAAGGAACACCCAGTCCTCCCTCTGATTCACGTTTCGCCGTCATCCTGCAGCATCACCCGAAGCTGAGTGCTTCCCTGAGGGAGAGGCTAAAGAGAGCGAGGCGCTCTTTCATCTCGCCCCTCTCTGTGGCCAAACGCCTCTGTGTCGACGACTCGGAGGAAGACGGCCGACAAGTCTCGGCGGATTCCCGTCGGCAGACTGCAAACAGTCCTGCGAGTGCCGTGCCCCGTGTTGATGTAAACAGTAATGGAGGGAGTGAAGGCTTCGCTGGACACGTGCCCGAAACACCACGTCTTGCCCCAGAGGAGTTTGCACAACAGCTGAGGAAGGAGGTGAAAGACAAAATGGAGACTCTGCGCAGACTCAAGATGGTTAAAATGTACAGAAGCAAGGTACCCGCCAGCTTGACTTTTAATATAAGATTCACTCTTGGTTCTGAACAGGAAGTAAACTTGTCATCACTCTCTCTCCCCAGAATGATTTAACACAACTCCAAAGCTTGATTGAGAAGTGGCGGAGTTGCGCCCAGATGGCGCTGTACGAGCTCCAGTCTCAGGTCCCGGTAGACGGGAGGAAGGCCGACCTGTCCGAGCTCGTCGACCTCTTCAATCTGGACGACGGCATTCTGCACTTTGACCGCGCGGAGCAGGACTTCACTTCCTGAAAAGGAACTGTGAAATGTCTCCGGTTCATCTTATTACCACAATGAAACAGCCGGTTTGAACACACTTGAGGTTTATTGTTCTATTTGTTGCTGCTGTAACCGGAGTTCACCGGGAAGTTTGTGTAGTGTAAATAAAATGAAATAAAATGTTGACGTTGCAACTTTGCTCAGTTGTGTTTCAGCTGATGGAGTGAAGGAAAGTTCCTCATGGTCAGACGTGCGACTTCTGCTCTGAGGGCGGCCAGCGTCTGCTCCTGCGCTCTGGCCAACGCCTTCATGTTGCTTATCCGAGCAATTTTAGACAAACGCTCTTGCGCTCGAGCCGCCTCGTTCTCCTCAAAAGCTGAACACAGAACGAGTCGCGTTAGCCAGACGCAGAGGGAAACCGTTTCGAGCTAAAAATGGCTTATTTTCATCACCTGTAGGTTCGCAGATGTGTCTCAGTTCTGCCACTGTCAGCTGCAAATCGGGAAGCTGCTGCTCTAAAAGAGCCGTTTCCTCGGCTTTCTTCGCCGCGCGTTTGTTGATCTGCTCGATCGTTCTGATGCGTTGCTGCACATTTTTTAAATGAGTCTGAAATATAGAATGCAACCGTTACCAGAGTCATAACGTAGAGCTCAGTGATGAGATCTAATAACCAGATTTCCTGTTACCTCTTCCATAAAAGCTAAATTCTTCTCCAGTGTGGAAACTTGCTTGGAAATTTGACTGATTTGATCTTTTTTGCACAGATGCTGTAAAGTAAAAGAGAA
>OMNM01041575.1:14775-34585 GCA_900302745.1 Parablennius parvicornis
CTGCCTTCTAAAATAGTGATACACACACACACACACACACACACACACACACACACACACACACACACACACACACACACACACACACTGCCGCCCAGCTCCAGTGTGGTTAGTGTATTTGTTCAGGGATTTGGCCATCCTCTTCCTTTCATCAGGCTCCGTGTTGTGACTGGCAGCTGCTCTGAAACGTAAAGACGCAGACAAATTGAAGTGATTTTCATTTTGCCGGCTCACGGTGAGCTTGTCCAGAGTAAGACATCAGATCTGTTATTATTCACATAAAACAGCAGTGGGAAACTTCAAAACTGGTCAACTTGTATTTCCTCTAACCGACAAGACAGAAGCCAATCCACCAGGGGAGATGAAGGAAATAAAAAACAAAAAAACAACAAAAAAAACTCATTAATTCAGGGCCTGTTTAAACGCGGCAAAAATAATGATGTTTCAGTGCATTTGGGCTTTTTGTTTACACATGACTGAAGCTACAAGTCACCAAAGACAATTATTCCTGTCTTTCCATTTGCATGTCCACATTTGGTCAAAACATCACAGTATGAGACGGAAGCGTCATCAGCATCATATGTGTGCGACCTGCATTTACAGTTTTGTTACTGTGATGAGAAGGGATGCTGTTAAAGCAGTTTTTGTTTGTGAAAACGCTTTTGGTTTGTTTGGCTGTTTGAGGAGCGGAGGATTTATGTTTCTCGTTATACTCATAGTAGCTCTATCCAGGTTTGTATGTGGGTTTGTGGAAATGAGCTATTATTATTATTTTTTTTTTTTTTTTTGCAAACAATCTGGTGTGAACAATGTTCTTGAAAACATAGAGGGGAAAAAATCCATTCTTGAAAACGCGGCGAACAAATTTCAAGTAATTAGAAAAGAAAGCTTAACGGAGGCATGAAAATCAAACTGTGTTGTCAAATTGAGCCTGAGCAAAGTGAACAGGCAACCGGGCTAATCTGGCCGGGGCGGCTGGGGCTTGGTTAATTGCCGGTTCAGAAGGTTGCAGGTTTGATCTGTCCACGTGTTGAAGTGTCCCAGAGCAAGGCACTGAACGCCAAACTGCTCCCGGAGGATCGACTGAGTGCCGTGCATGGCAGCTGCCTCCACTGTGTGAATGTGTGTGTGAATGGGTGAATGTGCTTAACAGTGGAAAAGTGAAATCCATTAAATCCAACCAAAGGAGACCTTCTGGCCCATTTTCCCTGGAAATCTAAAATGATACAAATATTGTTGACAAGAACACATTTATTTTTTCCCCAACTACCTGCAAATACCCTCAGTTACATTATCAATGGAAAAGCCAATACATTGTGAGTTAAATCTTTGAGCCACACTTTAAAAATTTTATTTCCCTTTTTCTCACTATCTCTACTGTTTAGATCCTTTCTGGGGTCGTCATGCCTCATCAGGATGTAGGATCAGTCTGTAAATACACACTGTGGGGGGACCGAGTGGGTGATCATGTTGTTTCAGCCTAGTGAACAACAACCCTCCCCCAAGACGCCTCCTGACACACACACAAAACTCCACACCCACCAAGCCGATTGACAATCTGAAAACATCATCAGTCAGACGTCCAATCAGCTGCTCTGTCCGTCCGGAATGATTCTCTATGTCAGCCAACCGGGTGGCGGCCGTCCAGCCAGCCACCCAAAGAGCAAGTCACAAATCATCAGCTTTCAACCGGCCGGGTCGTCAGTCACTCATCACCTTTTGGCTTTTGCTATCAGAAAGAATTTCCTGCCACTGTCTTCTCCTCCCATCACACCTGGTCACACAAATACACACACACATGCATGCAGACACTTGCTAGATGGAAGACAAAGACCAGGCGGCCAAATGGCTGCTCCTCTGACACTCTGTTGCACTTTGTACTCATACGAGCAGCAGCAGCTCTTCCACTGGATTCCCACATCCATGAAACAGATGTTTCTCTTTCAAGTAATCAGACGGTCTACCTGCGGAGGTCTGCCGTCTCCACTGCTCGCTCATATTGTGTTACGTACAAACCACAGGGCTTGGAGAGGTCACCCTGCTGTAGCTGGCTGCTTGAGATCACCACCATATTCAGAATTACTATAACTGAGCAGCACAAACTTCATTCGTGTCTCATACAGGCTGTCACAGAAGATTATGGACCAAAGCAATAACTTCCATCCCATATTCCTCCATAGTGTATGAATTATTACATATTACCTTTGCTTTGAGATACCCAATACCTTACTTTTCAATTTCCTGCACTCTTTTCTGAGTTATGACACTTTGTACTTTCCCCACTGAAATCACAGAGGAGCCTTTTTCATACAAATGTATTAAGGATGTGTGGTTTTTTTTTAATACACTTGCAAGATCATTATCTGTTTTAAATAAAAGATGAAATGTTAAATGTAAATCCACCGCAAAGAAATCGACATGTAACACATGTGTAGCAGAGATTTGATTGTTTCTAAAGATTTTTCTTCAGAACATTAGCAGCAGCTGACTGAGGCTACGTTTACACTGCAGGTCCTAAAGCTCAATTATGAATTTTTTTTTGCTGGGATCTGTTTTTGTGGCATTATCGTTCACGCTACATTTTAAACGTGACCTCTGTCAAACTCTTGTGAACGACATCGGACCCCAGACGCTATTGACTCCAGAGCACATGCGCAGAAGACACGCAGAAGAGATGTAAATATGGATACCATGCAGGTCAACACCAGCGTTGCCAGACCTGACTCACTGTTTCCAGCCCAAACAATATAAAACCCACACATCTCAATAAAAACCTGCCTAAACTCAGCCTGTGTAGAAAGTATGTTAAAACTGTGAAACTATTATATGTGTAATAAAGAACACACCAGAGGTACACAAATGCATGAAAGAAACAGGTGAAGTAAAAAGGTAAGAGAGTTTGGCTCCCCAAATGAGGGATACCACCTTACCTGGCAACACTGGTCAGCCCGTGTAGATCCATTTGCAAGTGGTTTTTAAATATGAGCTGACATAATCTAGACAAAATCACAAGCGAAGAACAAGGAAATTGAGAAAAAAGAGAGCACAGCTTTTAACATTTTGGCAGAGCCGCTTCCTCCGGTGCTTATGTGTGACATCAGCCACATATAAATGAGGAGGCAGTCGTATATTTACGACTGGATCGTTGAGACAGCAGTTGTGTTGAAAGACTTCAGACACATATTTAAATTGGTACCACATATGATCGAGACCTGGGATCTGGTGTGAGAAAATCAGAATTGCAACGTTCACACAGTCAGAAAACAGATCGGACAGGGGGTCACTTCAGACACACAACTGATATGAAAATTAGAATTTGGTTGTATTTTGCTGCAGTGTAAACAGAGTCAGCTCAACCCAATGTAATTGTGACTTTTTTTCATTTCAAAACTTAATATTAATACATTTTAATATAATTATAATGAAGGAGAATTTCTGAATTTTGTGGCGCCCCCTGGAGGCCATGTTCACCATTTAGCATTTGCCTATGTTACCTAATGACCCAGCGTGCTGGGGCAGATGGTCCAATAGGAAACATTTTTTTTAAGTTAAAGCTACATATTTACCACAGATTATATTAAGATGGTGTTCATGAGTTGAAGCCCATACACACATACACACACACACACACACACACACACACTGTGAAACAGTGTAAGCTCCCCTCACATTTTCAATTATTCCACAACCTCCCACATTCGTTCCACCTTCACTCAAACTCTCGGTGCCCTATTTCTCTCTATCCAGCTCTCACACACATGAACGCACACATTTTGCTTCATGTAGGTAGGAGAAAGTAGTAACCCTGAAGCTGACATGTGGTGAAGCTGACACCGTATGATGACTTTCATACGGTGTATGAAAGTCATCATACACCGTTGATGACTTTCACCCATTCACACACCAGTGGTGACGGCTGACATGCACAGTGCGAAGTCTCCATTGGGAGCTCTTGCTAGAGGACACTTTGACCTTTGGCCAGGATGAAACCCACAATCAACTGAGCCACAACTGCTCTATGACATGAGTCAACATGGCTGCAGTCTTCAACTGAAGAACAAGGACACACACACTTCACAGGTTTTTGGACATGAACATCCACACACAACCATTTGAGCACAGGACACTAATGCACACACAAGGGTGAGAAATGACTCAAACATATTCAGTCGGAGCAACAGGTGTATCCTCAACAAAACCTCACCCAAACTCCAGTTAAAGCAACCAGGAAGCAAATGGCTGTCGTCAGTAAAATCTCCCGTTGCTCTTGAGCTCCGTCGTCTAGACAGAAACTACACACTTTCACACAGACTCCCCCGAGACTAAACTCTTCTGTGGAAAGCATTGTGACTCTTTTCTGAATACGTGAAACAAACCGTTTGAAGTTAACCAACGACTGTAAATCTGTTTCTGTGGTGGAAGAAAATTGATACTTGTTCATGATGTTTCAGCTACCTCTTGGTTTTTTGATAATTTATGTGCTCCTGAGGTCTGCTGGTTGTGGCTCTGAGAAATATTCATTCGTTCAAGTCTCTCTCGCGGGTTTTATGACCACAGGACCACTGAAACCAAAAAGGATAAATTGTCATTTTGAGACTGTTTTTCTAATCACACGGTAAAACTTTGCTCTGTAAATCTTTCATACTGTACAAGAGGTGCAAAATGAGGAATGTAATTTATCTCCAGGTTGGTATTTAATGATAACTGCATTAAACTACATCCTCTATCTGTCTTGCCTTTAAAACACACAGTGGTGTTCAGCTGCTGTGTGTCCAGCAGTGTGACGATAAATATATGTTTGGTGTTTGTAGCACAGGCAGCATTATGTCATCCCAACAGCTCTGCTTTTCCAGCCAGTTTGCTGTTTATTAGATTTCTCGAACCTGGACTATGTACATCACAGTAAACCGGAGCCACGGGAGCCAAACATATGGCGCCAATAAGATTAATAGTGGGGGAAACGCAGCAGAGATGAGACAAAAGACAAGGAAGCCATTCAGATGTTCGCTTACAATCAGTCTGGACTATTTTCCATGAAATTCAACAAATAAAAAGAAATATATAGATTGAAAACAGACAGAAATGCATCAACGCCAAGTAACAGAGCAGTGGCTTTCCTTCCACGTGTCATTTTTTCAAGTTGAAATGTTACTCTTTCTTATGTTTACAATTCAAAGAGTGAATTCGAGTTGTGGCACAAAAGCTCATGGTAAAATCAACATCTCATTAACATTTAATTTTAGAGGTTTTTTTCATGTGTTTTCAGCTGTCTGCACAATATAAAATAGAAACAGCTTGAGGTACTTTCTGCTGAAAAGGGAAAACAATACAAAAATGACTGGTTGCCAGATTTACAGGGGTAAAACAGATGATTTGATGCAGGCCACAGTTCTGCCTTGCAGGGATGGCTGAAGGGAAATGAAGGTCTTTTATAACTTATTGTAGATATTCAATTCAATTTACCTTCATTTTGTGACAGGAACAGTTTGTAGACTTCACTATTAACCATTTTAGCACTTAGCATAAAAAAATCATTTACATTCATTCATTCATGGATAACCAACAGGACCTATAATGTCAGTTGGACTTTGAGATAACCTTCTCTATCGCTGAAACCACAGCCTGTTACATCCCAACGGAAGTGTTTACACACACTTGTGGCACAGTATCTCCATCAAGGCAAGGGCTGTGGGGGGGGAAAAAAAAAACTGCACTTGTTGAGACTCCCTTCACGCTCAGAAATTTTCAACATAGATATGAACAAAACAGATGCTGGACAGCTGCTGAGACGTATATTTTGTCAGTTACATCCATGATGATGCTGAATGCAGCACAATGAATGTTGAAATATTGTAGGGAGAGTTTTATTTTTTATTTTTCAACCAGAGAACTCACGAACAACTTGTATAATTAATAAAGGGATAAAAATAGCTAAGAAATCCCCGATAGGTAATCAGTTACTTAAAAATGATGAAGAAGTTGCTTAAAAGTCCTCAGTTTGGTCCTTGTGCAGCTCTTCAGTCCATACTGTGTTTGATATACTTAAATTGAACAATAACAGTCGTAGTAGTCGAGTCTCGAGACTCAACCAATCTGACCGAGTTTGCCTGTTTGAAGCACACACTTCCACAAATGGAAAAAAAAAACAAAAAAAAAACTATGGTTTCGTTTACACCACAATGATGCCCGGAAACACCGGATGCGTCCCTCCTTTCTCTTTTCCTATCCACTTTTCCTTAACCCCGGGAGTGATTAGGTGGCAACCATGATAAAGGACGTTCAAATTCTCAGTAAGCAAAGGAAAGGAGGCCCAATGCTTCCTTTTTAACCTCCTTTAGCCTAGGAAACACTGATGCATCCTTTAGCAAAAGAGAGGAGATAATGCCCCACAATTCCTTGCAGCGACAATATTTAAAAGGACCTACACATCCTAATGTTCAGAGAAACTCAGAATGATTAAAAAGTTAGCAGATCATGTAAATTACCAAAGCAATAATCTGCCTTGAACAACTTTAAATAATCTAAAACCAGATCCCAACAAGGAATGTTATGTGAATGTTGTGAATGTGAATTTTTTGTGCAGCCTATTCTCAGTTTGCATTGGTTGTTTATTCACCTGGTAGTCTTGTCCTTTGATTTACATTCAAACCTTGTGACATTTTAGATTATATCAGCGATTAGAGGAACATTGTTAGAAATGTGCTTTTTGTAGTCCATTTAGGGAATTTTTTAGTTTTTTCACCACAGCAGACGTCACTAACCTGCACCATCGTCACATCATTATCACGTCACCGAGTGGAAATGCTTTCCAACTGTCACAACAACGTGATCGCCTTTCCCTAAGTCTTTTAGGAAGTCGCCAAACATCTTTACTTAACCTCGTGACGTCATTCACAGGGTTAAGGAAAAGTAGATCATAAAGGAGAAAGGAGGGACAATTCTGAAACACAAACTGAAAGGAACTGTTTGCAAACGGCTCCCAAGGTGGACCTTCTCGAAAATGCTCTGAGTCCGTCTCCGTGGGGGAAATGCCACTTTTCTGACATACAACCAGTATTTGAATTGTTCTGTCATAAAGCTGTGGGAAAAATCAAGAGCAATAAAATGTATCCAGAAAAGACTTCAAGACTTCAGAAGGTAAAACACAGAGAATATCTTAAAATGAACTGCAGATAAAAGTCATGAAGGGCCAGCAGAGGAAAAAACTCATCTCAATAAGGCTCTGTTTGTACAAAGAGTGAAAATGGAAAAGTTTCATTGCGTTCTGGGTGTCTTTTTACATGACAATGGTGCTCGGAGTCACTGAAAACACTCAAACTTTTTGAGTGGATATCATTGTGTGGATATCATTTTCAAAACTTTTCTGGCATTTTCTCCCAATAGCTGAGCCAATTAACACCACTTTTTGAATAGAAAAGCAAATAACAACAAAGCAAACTGTTAAGATGTTACACATCACATTCTGCATCAAGGTATTAGCATAATTATTTAGTTTAGTTTGTGTGTCTGTTACATACAACTCTCAATGTCCTGTTTCTATATCAGTATTTGTGTGTGTGTGCGTGCGTTTGTGTGTGCGTGTATGTATATGAATGCGTGCAATGGCCAATGACAACAGCTTTAAAGCCACGCAGCTCTTTATGTGTACAGTATATATTGGGTTTCTTGACCAGTCAGTGGAAAAGAAGTGAGCCAAGTGCAACTAATCCAATTTATTGCTGCTAGACTTCAGTCAAAAAGGAGCAACCGTGATCAGATCAGAACATTGCCCTCATTTCGAAGAACCTCCAAAAGACTATCCTCCGCAGTATGTGAACTCCTCTTTTTAAACATTAATTCAAACTGGAACTGACCACATTCAGTCCATTTTATATTACACTTGCACACCCAGATCCCACTGAAGGGGAATTCACTAACATGCATTTTCTTTCCAAGGGAGCTTTCATTTTCCCAGGACAGAAAATTTTGGATGCATGTATGCAATGACCTTCAGATTCACACTGCACAGGCTCAACTTGAATCCTGATGTGACAGGATGGATAAATGAGCGTTGTGGGGCTAAAAGGACGAACCGAGACAATGAAGCACCCTCACACGAATTACTTTTTTTCATGTGTTATGATTCAGGTTGGCTCTCTTCAGTCCAGTAGGAATAACTGACAGCTCAGAGTCATCAGACTATCAAGTCCTCCCTCTTCTTGAATATAACTGCAGCCATGCAGTGAGAGGTCAGCGTGCTGAAGCTCCAGTGAACTGTAATCAGTCGACACGACGAGCAAATTTACAACGTGTGACACGTTTCAACATGACAAGATTTTTGTTGTAATTCCTCCTACTTCTGTTTCAGCAACACTGAGACCAAGTCAAGTGAACATCTGCTACTGTACTCACTATTCTCATCGCACACTATAATAACAAAAAGCTTTAATGTGAGCTTGAACTTAGTGTAACGTGGATATTTTTTGTTCTTCTGTTGTCTCAAAACAATTGCCAAAGCCAGAAGAACACCTCTTAATCTTACCACTGCAGGATGTTTAAACGTGTAAATTGTAGTTTCATAACTGTCTTCATCTTAACAGCTAGTAAACGCCCACACATCCGTGTCCTTGAGGGAGTTTAAGCCTTAAAATAAGATTTGTTCAGGTGTATTATTGGCATATAGTGAAACCAGAAGCAACATTGAGCAGCTATAGGAAAGCCAAGCATGAACAGTGATATTCTAAATGTTTCCAAACTGTAAAAATGTATAGCTAGTAATAGATATGAAGTCAAATACCAGGAGTGGAAGTAACTAATTACAAATTCCCACATGAGCAAAAGTTATGTGACGTTTTGGGGTGTTTGCAAAGGAATTTTTGTAATATACATAAATACAATTCTGACTGCGTAAATGACTCCTTTTGCGTAAATGACTCCTTTTGAGTTAAACATTTGATCTGCTTTTTGCTTCTTCTTTTTTTTTTTGTTTTTTTACAACTGGGACAATCCCTGCTGGTGACAGATGCACAAATTAGTGCACAGTTATTGATTTAGTGTGTTTACATTCATCCTTATGGTTTATTGGGTTTGTGCAAAATGATGGTAGGAGGTTATTCTGAAATATTAATAGACAATGTGACATATGTCTGCATAGAAAATGTCTGCATTCAGACTTCTGCAGAGATTCTGCTGTTATGGTGATGACCTCAGCTGGCCTTCCACGATATTTTCCTTTTTTTTTTTTCTTAAAAACTTTAACATCTCACGTTTTCTGTGCTGCACCTCAAATATTGACCTTGTGACTCATCTTTTTTTTTCCTGTAGCAGAATGATTGTCTGTAACCCTCAATATGTCTAATTATTTCCTCCATCAAGATGTCTAACTCCACAGGATCACATTTCTGTGCCTGTGAGGGCTCAGGACTTCCTCCAGTTGGAACTTTCCAACAGATCATTCTCATGTAATCGGAGCCTAAAGCAGGCAACACCCTCATTTGAGTGCTTGTGTTTGCATGTACTCTCAGCCATGTTGTTATTTGTTGTTGATTACCCACAGAAACACATACAAATTGAAAGTGCAATGTAATTTGTAATTTTTTCACACAGGAATCACAGTGTATGTGGACAATCCAAATGTGTTATATAAATTTGAATAAATATGAGCTGCTGGAGTCAAGACAAACATAAGCCTCATATATCATCATGATACACTGTCCTCATTAATCATAATAATCTGACATGTCAACATATTTGTTACAGTCAGGTGAGGAAATGTTCTGTAATCATGTTTCTCATACTGTATACATACAGTACAAGTGACATTTCTGACAGTGGTCTTTTTGTTTTTTTGTTTTTTACTTAACACCTACTTAATTGTATATTTAATATATAAATCAATGAATCTATGTGAATCATTGTTTGTCAAGACAGAATCGGTCGGAGAAAGTCACAGACTCCATGTTTTAAATATAAACATAGATTAGCAGTCAAATACAAAGCTGCGGCTGAGACATATAGTGCAGCACACTGAGAGCACGTGTGTTGCACTTTTTCCTAAGATGACTTAATCAGCTAATTACTGAGTTTAATGGGGACTACATTCACTTTTCCATTACAGTCTGCAGTTACCTCCCTCTATAGAGGCAGCGGTTGAAGCCTCTGCTCAGCTACACTGCTTGATGAATGGTGATATTATAATCACCAAGAGAGCACAACACTGAGTTATTGTGCTACTGTTCATATAATAGCATAAAGAGGGAAGCGGATCTACATTAATATCTGCCACAAATCTGAGAAATGAGAGTGTGAGAGATAAACGATTTTGGGAAATTAATGTTTATAGCGTATTGTTCTCTGCTCGCGTGTGTGTGTGTGTGTGTGTGTATGTGTGGTTTCATAATAATAACAGACAACAGTACCCACGAGTGGCCCAGCATGAAAACTACATCGTTTTTCAGAGTTTCTGTCCTTTTCATTCGGACGGACATCGTTTTTCAAAACGTTGTCCTGCAAACGCAAAACATTTCTGAAACGAAATTACAAAAATCATGCGTTGTCATGCCTGACTTGCATGATTTTGTTTACTCACCAAAATGAAATAATCTTGATAGGGAAGTTGTTTCAATCAGTGAAATTACTACATTCAACTATGAATATGCATCTGAGAAGACTTGAATATCTTTAAAATAAAGTCTGACACTGTTAATAAGGATAATATCGTGATGCTGCTCAGTTTTATCCATCATTCTGAGGCATTCGCGGTTCAATACATCAACAGTTATTTGTCGTAGAATGAGGTTGAACCAGATATTATAGAGCCTTTATAAATCCATCACTTCTGCCTTCATTTCACCGCTGTCATGTTCAGCTGTGGTAAAAGCAACGTCAGGGTCAGTTTTCATCTCCTCTCGTTGACTCCCCATCTTCATGTCTGTCTCCTCATGAATAACATATTTTTAAGACAAACTTAACTTTCCATTTTACGACTGAATCTTAACGCCATATTGCTTTTCTGCAACCATAGCTGGCCCGTTACTGCCCATGAAATCTCTCCTATCCTCAGTTGTGTGTTAAAGCTCCCCCCCCCAGCATGGAAGAGGAGGAAATGGGTTCACCACCACCACCAACTCTGTTACCGTCAAACACTTGGCATGTGTCAGTGGACAGCAAGAGACAACAGATAGTTGAGGTGCGAGAGAAGAAAGAGCACATAACAAAAGCAGGAAAAGGAAGATCAGGAGAGCACTGGTTGTTAGTGTTCTAGGTCTTTGGCACTCACAGGTTTGGAAACATCACATCTCAGTTTACATGAGGCGTACGCAGAACCAGCTGTTGAACCATCATCCTTTACCTCTTTTCTGCCTTCTTTAAAAGCCTCCTCACTGCCTGTGACACGGTTCAATATGCAGCACTTCTGTTAAACATGAACACACTTACAGCATGAAAGGGAAAGAATTTTAACGTGATCTGATTATACATATTGTGGGACTGGATATTAGATGAAAAATGTAGATGAAATCTCCTGAATTGTTCTCTGTTTCCATGCTTTTTGTTACAGTGAGAATATTTGCTACACATGCTGACTCTGTTTGCCAACTCAAATAGCCAAATTTATACAGTCTAAAACACAATGTGCAAATCTATCACCAGTTTATTAGGCGTGGTCAAGTCTACTTTTACCTTTGCAGCTGCCAACAACACTTGGAAAGTCCATCACATTGTTCAACGGGCTTTTATAAACCTAATTATTCCTTCATGTTCTTGAGTCTTATGAACCACTCCCTTTAAGAATTGAGCTTCTCTTACACCTTGACAGATTGTTGTTATGAGGGTGGATTTGCCAAGCAGAGGATAAGTTAAAGCAGAGGATAAGTTATAGCAGGAGATAAGTTATAGGAGTAGATAAGTTAAAGCAGAGGATAAGTTAACACTGAGGATAAGTTAAAATAGTAGATAAGTTAAAGCAGTAACTAAGTTAAAGCAGAGGATAAGTTAAAGCAGTGGATAAGTTAAAGCAGTGGATAAGTTAAAGTATTAGGACTGAAGACATCTTCTGTGTAATTGTTACTGTGTGATATGAAAAATATATAAATGAAGGAATTACTGCTACTACATATCTCATTAAAATTAAGACTCTACTGAAGAGAATCAATATATAGTTGATGAGTCACATGGAGGCTGCACGATGGTGCAGTGGTCATTCTTGGCCTTACACATTGATCCAACTGGGAATTAACATCTTGTACCTCTGATCCCCGGCAGTGGGGCGCACTGGTAACACTAGTTTTGGTTTCTGTAATATTAATGGCTCAACCCAAGAGTATAATACTCTATCCAACAAACTGTAATGGTCCTCGAGACACAGAAACTATCCTACCACGGTAAGGCAGTGATCCCAGTGAGGTAGATGAAATAGTTAAAGAGAAATAGTGAATCTGATGGGAGCTGAAGTACTGTGTTATTTTAGGATCACCAATTAGGATTACTCTGGTTTCCTCCAACGTGCATATGAGGTTAATTTCTGATCCTAAAGCCACCTCTAGTACACCTAGAGGTGGCTTTAGGATCAGAAATTAACCTATGTAAGTTTCTGTGGATTGCAGTCAGTCGTAAATGACAAAGACTGTGCTAAGATAAAAGTTTAGTTTTAATGAAGCTTCTCCAGGCAGCCCTATTTGTCGCTAGTTGTTGCCAATGTTTGGGGTCGATTTCATGAGATTTCAGGTTCCTTTTCATCACATTCTTGTATCTTAGATTTGGTCTCACTTGATTTCGCTTCCCTTCAACATGCTGGGAATACAACAGTTGTCTTGGAGGTCTTCTGTATTCCATTCTGTGCACATGTCCTAGCCATCTTAGGCCTTTTTCAATTAAGATGTCTTCCATGGAAGGTAGTCCAACACAGTACAAGATAGCTAAATTTGTGACTTTGTCCTTCCAAGTTATGTTCACGATAGTCCTCAGCTGTCTTATCATGTTGGCATGTAGTTTTTTGATCTGGTAACAGTAGTACCGTGAAGTCGGGTTGACAGAACAACAGCCGTAGATCTTAAATTTTACTCTGACGGGAACATGTCTGTTTTTCCATCGACGATCTTGCAGTTTGCTGAAGGCAGCACTCGCTCTGCACATTCTATTTGTGATTTCTTTGTCAATTTTGGCATTGCTCGAGATTGTAATTCCAAGATATTTAAAGTCTGTGCACTGCACTAGTGGCTCTTGGTTTATTGTTAAAGCATCAGGCGTGGGTGGAGGGTTAAGCAATTTCACTGGCTGGTGAAGGCACTCTGTCTTCTTTATGCTTCTCTTGAGACTGAACTGAGCAGCAGCTTTGGCAAGGGCCCCATTTACATGACAACATTTTCAAATGAAAAACCAAAAACCTTCGCTGTGTTTTGGGTGTCGGCTTACACAACAACCGTGAATTGGGTCACTAAAACGTTTTGAAAACAGCTGCCAAGGTGGAACTTTTGTAATGATTTCCCTTAAAATAGCCATGAGCCATCACTACATCATTACAATTAATGCAAACACATCCATTAGTACAAAATGTGGGAAAGTTCTCTAATCAGTGTTTATGTTTCATTACCAGCGACGACTCCTGCACCTGCAGCAAAACTTTCTTTTGCAGAAGAATCTTGAGGTACAGATGGGGGATGAGCAAGTTCCTGTTGGAAGACTTCAATATGGTGGGTAAAGGGTTGCATACATTTTTCCACCCAACTACTGCATTATATTAAGGCTTTTAAGATCAATAATGGTTATTTATTTCTTTAAGTCGTTTTTGGACAAATCATCACATATTTCAACATATACTTAAAATAAGTCCAAATAAAGGTCAGCGTGTCAATTTTTTTTGTTAAATGACTGTTTATTCTGTTAAGATGCACCTGTGTTTCTCTGTTGTTTGGAAGTGAGCAATGGAAACTATATCATATTCCAGACGACTGTGGTTACCATAAAAGGTACACAGAATACAAGCTCACGCATCATTGCACATATGTGGATGGACGAGGGTGCAGTCCTGTTCATATGCTGCAGTAACACACGTGCTCCACCACGGCTGCACTTTAATGACATTCACCCAGAGCTTCGAACCAGTATTTTTCCTTCCAACAGCCCATTAGCCACCATTTAAATTGTAATTAGGAGTGTGTGTGTAAATAGTGGGTGGTGGCAAAAAGGAAACCATGCAGGTCTCAGCTCGGTCAGAGCACCTTGAACATGTTACTTGAAGTGAAGCCAGTTAACCAGGTCCACCACTGAGTTCAAATAGAAAACATTATGATATTGGAAATTACTAAATGTTTGAAAACTACTTGGCTTCTTTAATAAAAGACTAATAATGGTACAATCAAATGATTAGTTAATTGGATGTTCATTTCAGTCATCGTCAGTCTGGTTGTCATTTACGTGTATGTTTTTTTTCCTGTGTTGACATAATAACAATCCAACTTGATCATCTCAGTCCACGTTCTCTCCATTGTTAATGTTTTATAATGTATTGTTCTCTGCACTCGTGTGTGGTTTCTTACAAAAATAAACAGTACCCACTAGTGGCCCTACAGAAAAAATACAACATTCTCAGCATTTTTGCTGTTTCCGCAGACTTTGTTTTCAAAACATTGCTGTGTAAACACAATACCTTTCTGAAACTAAAAAGCAAAAACAAAGCCATTTCACCTTAAATACTTTCGTATAGATGGAGCCCCCTGTGTGTCTTTCAGTGTTTGTCCTGCAACGGACTCCTGATCTTTTCAGGGTGAACCCGGCCTTCACCCGCAATCACCGTGAACTGAATGAAGTAGTACAGAGGAGGGAGAGGAGTGTGACTCTACTGAAAGATTAAGTGGGAAAATGAAATATATGACATTTGAGATACACGTAAAATATATAATGTAAAATTACTATTTTAAAAATGAACAAAAATTGTGATCAACCCAGAAACCTAGTTTGTTGCATAATTGTCAAAAGATGGGTTTTTGTAGCACATGTCATGTATGTAGTTCCTTATTTATGCAGGCCTGCAAATCAAGCGCCCCTCAACACTCCCTCCACCCCCAACGCCCCCCTTTCTCTTCTCTCTCGAGCTTTTGCATAAAAATAAAGAATACAAAGCAGTTACAGGAAGATCTCACTGGAGAGTATCATCAGTACTCCCACTCCCTTGCCAGTAAATTCTCCAGTTCACACATGAACTCCATCGGACATTGCATGGATTTTGTACGAATGGGGGGCTGGGGGGTGGCTGGCAAGAAGGTTCACTGTACGATCCAACTGGTTGGGACATGTGTGTTCTCACGTTCAGCTCCTCTGGGTAAAGCCTCGATATGTTCACGGCTGAGGTTCGTGTGTGAGCGCAGGGTTTCTATGCTGCGTTTCACAGCTTGCAGCACTTTAACAAACTGATATTGTATGAACCTTGCAAAGTAGTTTTTTTTTTCTATTACCAGGGACACAGGAGTCAAAAGATTTATTCTTTGAGTGTAATTGCTTCCAATTCTGTAACCACTCTGCTGCTCTGTGCATGTTAAAACTCAGGAAA
Source organism: Parablennius parvicornis (assembly GCA_900302745.1). NCBI lineage: Eukaryota > Metazoa > Chordata > Actinopteri > Blenniiformes > Blenniidae > Parablennius > Parablennius parvicornis. The sequence goes on from OMNM01041575.1 coordinate 30,299, forward strand.
TCTGTTCACAGGTCAGTTAAGGTCACGGAATCACCACCGTTGACTCATAGTCCTGCAAATTTGCCCATCTCATGCACATTGTATGATCTTCCACGACCTCACGTTTTGTTTTTTTTTTCTTTATTTAAAAGAGCAATATTTTGGCTGCATCTCCTGGACATTAAAGCAACAAAAACCTTGTTCGAGGCCGAACACGGGCTCATATTCAGACGCTAATTATTTGTGAAAGTAAAGGTCGGACTTACAGTTTAGTTTCCTGTGTGAATACAAGATGATGGCTGTGGCGCTTGTTTGTTTTTGTTCCTGATAACCAATCGCTGGATGATAGAAGCCAGCTGTCCAGGAATACGCAGCGGCTCGCAAGCGTGGCCGTGCATCATTGTATGTATGTGCATGTGTGTTTACGCCAGCTGAAATTTCTGCAGAAAGAAGCGGTTTCTAGGAATCATCCATCGGTGTTTACCTGAGTTAGAAGTGTGTGTGCATGGCAGATAAAGAAATGTGCATGAGTGGAAACATTTGTTGTCTGGCTGAGCTATAGGAATGACGCCCCCTCTCAGCAGGGGGTTGCACACATACACACACTCACATCTTTGTCTGCGTGAGTGACAACTTGGTCGCTTCAGCTTTGTCACCTCCACGTGACAGTCACCTCACAACAAAGCAGATCCAAACACAGTCGCTCGCAGTAATTCGCCTGCGCTGTTTGAGCGTGCTCTGGAGCAGTGTGGGTGGGATCGTTGCTGGAGCAGACACACTCTGTCAAACAGAGCTGCGCAGATTACAGTTTGATCACATCATGCATTTGACTGGCCGGGTAAACTGTAAAGGGGGTCAGCCAGGGACAATACTCACAATCCCAACTCTTCTGTATATATTCAGACATGCGTGTGTGTTAGCGAGTGTGTGTGTGGCCGTACAAACACCTCCTCTCCGCATACTCGGTGAAAAAATCATGTCAACTGTCCGTCCACTTGAAAAGCTTTTTCCTCGCACAAGTGGATTTTCCCTATATCGGGTTATCTTTTTTTTTTTTCTTTTAATGTAATTAAACATCATAGAAACAAAAAAAATCTAAAAACTTCAGAAGATTCAAAACTCAAAGTTTAGTCTCCATCACCACAAACCAGCAAAAGCTGTAAAGACTTCAGGAACACTCCCAGAGTTGCACAATAGTAGTGAATATCACCCATCTGACAGTGCTTACCACCAGCGAGTGTATCTGTGTGTGTTTGTGTGTGTGTGTGTGTGTGTGTGTGTGTCATGATTTCTATAAAGCCTTTCTTGTAAAAGCTCTGAGAAATGTACAAGTTGAAGCATCCTTTACCTTTAGCCAGAACATCTAATAACTTGAAAGAAAAGGCCTTGAGAGGGTTCTACTACTACAAACACTCCTAAGTGATGTCTTGTATCAAAACCACACCGTAAAACCAAACACCCAAACTAATTAAGTAGTGTAAACCTACTTTTATGAAACTGACAAATCAAACATCTCAAGTTCCTTTCAAATGTTCTTCCTTTCAAGTTAATTAAACCTATAATTGTTTGAAGTACAACTGTTTGGTAGATTAAATAAAGCCACTAGAACTGTAATCTCACTGTTCTTGGCACATTACCAACAGATCATGTCCTTGTTTTAGTTCAAGGGCCACACAGAGTGCAGTTTGGAAAGAGGGAGAAATGGACAGTGGTCAACTGAAAGGAGTCTGTACATATGAAACATGAGGCGCCTTAAAGAAAGATGATGTCATTTTGTTTCACTCGCATTTCAACTTTAAATATTCATACTTGCAATCAGGCAATTTGTGCTCACGTCAGTCAGCCAAAAACAATAGGTATTTTTCACTTTACGCGTTCGTCTCATTCATTGATCCACCCTGTCTGACCATCATCTATCATCGTCTCGCTTGGAGCTGAGAAAATGACCAAATTGCTGTTGACAGTTGATAAGTGGATTTGCTGGAGCTGGAAGTCTAAACTTAGAAGTCTTGGACTAATGATAACAGGATTTTACTGATGTTAGACGTGACTACACCAAAGTAACTGAAGAGGTTTACCTGTCACCTACAGTTCAATCCCCCTCTCGTCTTTAGTTGTTTTCTTTAGTGCCGAAAATGTCACATTTTCTTGTGAACAATCACTCAGGCAGCTGTTTATAAGACGTTTCGAGTGAAAAAGTCTTGTCTTTGTGTTTTAGTTTAAGAAAAGCTTTGAAAACGATGTCCGTTTACACAGAAAAGGCAAAAAATGTGAAAAACAATGTACTTTTCATTTCGGGGCTAGTGCGTGCTGTTACTTGTTTTTGTAATAATGTTTAAAAAACACAAACACATGAGAATAATACACTAAAAATCAGTGGCTCTGTCTACAGGTGTCCTGTAAACGCACTCGAAACACAACATTTTGCATTTTCACTTGAAAATGTTTGATATATGAAAGCTTTTTGATTCTCCTCATTCAATGAATGTTGCCGGTAACCGTTTCAAGTAAACTGCAACAACATGCATCTTAAATAAATGTGAGAAAAGTGGAACCTGCCGCACAAACTGATGAACTGTATTCACTTGTAATCACTGGTGCATTACAAGATGAGAGGTGTTATATTTGACTGTAGGTTTTTCTCCTTAATCATGTTCAACATGAGGATTAAAACATTAAAACTGCATCGTGTTGGAGATAGATTTAATGGAGAGACTCGCACACAAACTGAGACTGCAAGAGCCACAACTTTATTGAAAGAAAAGGAAAAACTTGACAAATTACAGAAAACAGGAAGAGGAAGTTGATTACTTAATAAAATGCATGTTACACTCAACCACCAACATTGTTAAAGAAAAACCTTATCGGAAAAAATAAGTTTAAAAAAATGCATCATGTTACTTGAGCTGTCGCCAAAATGGAAGTAATTTGATTGTTTCACCTCTCAAATCAATCTAAGTTCAAACTATCACTTTGGATCAATCTGTTTTCTCCATGTTCTTGTTGAGTTTTGTTCCGTAGATTTGAAAAACATATATTCAGCCACAGTGCAGGTTCCATTAAAAATGTATGGATTCATCCCTTCTATGCTTCGTCCCTGTCGAAACAAGAACGCATTTCCATCGTAGAAACTGTTTCAACAGGTAATGGAGCAAAGATCAAACATGAGGATCTTTCAGGGGTTTGGTGAACTCCCGTTTTTTTAATACCACATCAGCAAATCATGTTTATATTTTCTTCTAGTCTTTAGCTCTGCTTGGCCTTGACTCAAGCACCGAGTGGGGCTTGAAAACTACACCGGAGGCATTTTAGCCGAGTCCCTCCAGAGCCACAAAGAGCTTTTGGGATTTTTTTTCACATCTGCAGTAGTTCCCCTCAAGATGAGTAAACGGGCTTTGATGTGTAAAATTGTTGGAGTTCATGGAAATCCTTCTTCAACCTTACAGGGTTGAGCAGAACACAGATCATCAGAATTCAGTTCTTCCTCATCAAAGACTAACATTATTATATGCAGTGTGTTTTTCTTTAGTGAAAAAAGGTCGTGATTTAAAGGGTTTTGCCAAGTTGTGATTTCAGTTTCCACACATCAGCCTCCTGTCTGCAAAACAAAGATGTCTAATTTAAAGGATGGAACTCGACATCTATCTTCAGAATCAGTTCCATCCAACAAGAATGTTTTCAGAGCAACCCAATGAAAATTTATCCCTGATCAAGAAGCTCATGCAAATTCACAAGAAGACCCCAGGACAAAAAAAATAAGAAAAATAACCCAGGTCTTCTCACTGTGATGGGAGAGTGCCAGCCACCATTCCACCAATGCCACCCTGATCCTACCGATAGTTTTCATTTTTAATCAAGCCAACCTGTTGCCCACCCCGCCTGCCGTATGGCCTTCAAATCATGACAGTTACCAAAAGATCCAATTTATCTTGGCTTTCGGTAAACTGCCAGGATACAGACTGTAGGCTGCTCAGATCAAACATTTCACCTTTACTCAACATAAATATCTAGAAATGTGTCAATGTTGTCCAACATAATCAAAAGAGTGTCTCATTGTCAATGCATCACAAATATGATAAATATATGCAGCTGAATGTGCACTTTTCCTAACTATAGCAGCCTTCAACACTAAATCATTAGTATATCAGTGTTAAAAACATCTGTTGAAAGTCAAACAGATGTTACAGAAATATGTGTGAATGTCTGAAATATGCTGAATTACAGCCTGAACATTCATCCACCGACCTAAAACTGGGACGCATCCACTGTATTGTATAGTACACACAGATGCACATGACATCACAGGAG
>OMNM01041593.1:4057-15279 GCA_900302745.1 Parablennius parvicornis
GTGGGACAATTTCCCAAAGAAATGGTAATTGTAATGTAATATATATATATATATATATATATGTTGACAAAATATTGCTGATCATGATAACATAGTTGAAGAGAATATATATGATGACCAAAATGCAACTACTGAATTTTTTTTTTTTTAATTCAGTACATAAATAAATGCAGCTCTTGTGTGAGCACTCATAAAAGCAATGTTACCATTGAGCAAACAAAGTGCTCTGGCAGGAGCTGTACTCAGATGGCATTCATCCAAACTTGTGTAGTCAAAAGGGAAAATATAATTGTTGGTAGTTTGGCTCGTCCGCCTTTAACTCGTTGGCAGCGAAAATACAATTCCACACGTAATTAAATCACATACACGTATTGATACCAAACAGATTCAATCACATTGAATTCTCAATCTCTCTCTCTCTCTCTCTCTCTCTAATAAAGTTTGGCGAGTCCAAGACAAAATACTTTGTCAGACTGAGTGTTCCGTAACTTCCCGAACACGCGCACGCTGTTTCTGCGCCAGATGGGCAGGTACTTTCAACAAGCAACTTCCAGACAGGTTGACAATGATGCCTTCACAGCCAGACAGCTCTGTGCACATATGTCCGCGCATCAATCAGGCAGCCTCACGGTGATGGCTTCCAGACACACTCTGCAGGATTACACCGCCGGCTGTGTGGGATGCTCAGTGCGATCCCGAGACACTGACCACAGGGATGGCATTTACACCGGCCTTTTAATTTCCGCTAAGCTCCCGGTCGCTCGTAATAACGATCTCTCAGTATATTAAACTGGCTTCTCGCTCCAAACAGATGTTACGCTGGTATTAAAACATTAGGTGAGGAGAGATTAGCTCACACGTGTGTGATTAGACCGAGCAGATGAGGACTGCATTGTTCTAATAGTCAAGATAACAACAGAGACAACTTTAAATGTCCGTCCACAGGGAGGAACGACACATCTGGAACAGCTGAGATGTAGAGAAAGATCAAAAAACACCTGAAGCTGACACTTCAAAAGCAACAGATTTGGGCCGACCCGCGTACAAAGCTATTTAGCAGTCTGCTTCTGTCATTAAAACTGCCAATTTTATCAATAACACCAGCCTGCAATACACAGAATTAAAGGGTATTTTTTTTTATGTGTGGTCCGTTTTCTGTAAAAAAAATTCTAAATGATTGCTTATAAACTGCAATATAAAATTAATGAGATGAGCATTGATGTACTGAAAATGCAAACGGGACTACGAAAACAGGTGAAGTCAACAAAGACAAGAAGACCGTCTGAAAACCTTTTGGAGCAGAAATCGCTGGGGAAAAGTCCACCAGATGGAAGCAACATTGACAGACTTAGAAGCCACCGCCTTTCAGCTAAACTTGGAAAAAATAATGGAAGCTAAAGGAAACTACCTCTGACCAGTATTGATAAGAATATTCACTCTCTAAAATGATATAAATATGAATATTCAACATGCTCAAACTGAATAAAATGTGTTTATTATAGGGGATGTTGTATATGACAGGACAAAGAAAAAAGAAAAAAAAAAAACTACAACATCCCTCCTTTATGTACCGTCCCAGTTCCAGAAGAAGTCTGATGACAAAGACGGCCACAGGATAAATGGAAATACGTAGTTGTTTTAAAGTGCTGTATAAATAAATGTGACTTGACTCATGCTCAATTTATGTGAGATTATCTTTTGTGAAAATGCCATGGTCATGTTTTCCACATTGAGAATACAAGAAAAGCACTCCGAGAGCGCAGACCTCCGCCAAGCGCCTTGTTTCCCCCCACATTTATCATCCCTCCAAATATCAAAGTACAGTGGTCCCTGCCTTTTACCGACATATATTTTGTCAGCCAAGAATGGTCTTAAATTGTAGGTGGTCTTAAAATAAAGGGAGCCAAATTTCAGGAGCGAGGCAGCGAGGCTGCAGCGCGCCGCGTGAGTTCAGGACGCAAAACTGCCGCCATATGGTTAATCTAGATTGGATCCAGACAAAATTTGGCACATTTCAGAGCAATGATCCTCCAAATATACACCTTAAATTTCAAGAGAATCGAAACAAAATCCTATGAATTATGAATTTTTGAACCTTACAAAGGAGGTTTCCAATGTTAACTTCCGGAATTTTTACCTTATTCTGGATCTTATCTGGATTACATTTTGCACCCTACTAGATGTGACCATCCTACAGATCACATAATTTTTACAAGTCAAACTGATATGATTTCCAAGAAATGTGGTTTTTTGAAAACGGCTCAATGATAAGTAAAGGGGGAAAAACAGGATCTTTGATATATTTTTTGCATCCAGATGGTTATCAGGATCCCTCTCAACATTTAATAGAATTTGGGAAGTTGAAGAAGTTGGGTCAAGACACATCTTCTGAATTTTTTTGAGGAAAATCCCCTCTGGACTTTTTGCTTAATCCTGCTAACAGACAGACAGACAGACAGACAGACAGACAGACAGACAGTCAAACACGACCGAAAACATACCCTCCTTGGCGGAGGTAAAAATGAAATCCATGTTTTGTATTACAACTGTTTATATCTGTGTCTGTATTGCATATTGAAACCAGAATAACATTCTGTAACAGACTGATAGATAGTTCCAATGACTGGATATTCTGGAGAAACGTTTAAATATCAGTAGAATTCTACTTGACTAAATCCACAGCGGATTTAGTCGACAACAACTAGGCTAATACAAAAACGGTTTCAGGTCGATCTAAAATAAGACTAAAACTAAATGATGTGTTACTCACTAAAGACGAAATCAGAATTTGATGTGAAAATCAATACTAAATGTTAAAAAGTTCAATCCTGGAAAACAATTAAAATATGTCAAAACCCCAAAGTCTGCTACCACAGATCAAACAAGAAAAAAAACAAAAAAAAAAAACTCAATATGTCTAAAAACATAATAATACAATCTCATAAAAGTTTAAAACTTTCTTAAATACAAGTTCATAGATAAAAACGTATATTGAACCAGACATGTTATTGTAATTACATTCTTCACAAGCAACTTTTAAAATGAGACTTTCCGCCTTTTTCTGAATGCTTTTGGGATAATTTAATTATAACCAAGCAGAGATTGTAGCCAGGAGCGTTTTCTCAATGTTTTTTTTGTCCGATTTTACCACAGCAAACTCTCACCTACTCCATATTTACTTTCAGCATTATTTAGCCTCTTTTGTTTCGCCCTGATGGGACGACGAGAAGGATGTAGTGGTTAATGAACCCATCGATTACACCACTCCTGCTGGCATAAATATTGATTCTAACTGTTACAACAACTGTTGCATTACAGCGAAGGCAAACTTTAAATTATTATTGGTATACATTATGGTATGGGACTTTTCAACCACTCTGTAATGGCTCCTTGTTCCTTTCACAAAATTACATAGTTGCACAGCAGATAATCTTTCAAAAGAACTCTTATCTTATAGTTTGAGGGGACACAGTATGGCCAGAGAAGATTTTATCCTACAGTGTCAAACACATTTAGTTTCCAATTATTTCTTTGTAAACTAACCACAGATGAAACCAAAAAGGTTTTGAGTCTTATTCAATTATTATTATTATGATTATTTTGCTTTTGCGTTATAACATAATAGTTTACCTACATGATTGAGACATGAAGCGATAAGATAAAAGTCCCCCAAAAACATATACCAGGGGTCCTTGAGCGAGACTCTCAGTCCCCACCAGCTCCCCCTGAGCGCTGCTCTGTGTGGCTGCTATTGATGGGTCATTCGGTCCTAATTGCCTCAACAGGTGATAAATTCAGTTGACAAAACAAAACGACACACAAAACAACAAAAGAAAAATACCTGTTAAAGTGCGAAATGGATAAAATTGCTCGAACATCTAAAATGTCTCACATACTGTAGCTTAAAGAGCAAAAGCACCTAAAACAGGCAACGATGATACAACAATAAAAATCACTCAAACAGAGAACATGTTTGAAATAGTTAGCATAGCTAAAATGGCTAAAACAATACACCTGGCTGAAATAACTCAAATAGACAAATTGTATTTTCTGGAAGGGGGAGTTAAGTTATTTGGGGCCCTGTTCATGTTTTCAATTGAAAATGCATCTCTTTGTTTACTCAGCAGCTTTTTTTCCATTCACACGAAAACACTGAACGTTATGTAGTTTACATGCAGGACCACTAGTGGGTTCTGCTTGTTGTTTGTTTTGTTTTTTTGTGGTGAAATCACACACACACACACACACACACATGCACACAGACGAATGTCGCCTGTTACAGACACTTGAATCCACGGACATTAGTACAGAAGACCAACTTCGATTGCTTTTACGGGTGATTCTTAACTATAAAACTACCAAATCCCAGGAGACTATGGAGTGGGAGTCATGACACTGTGGAGGCAAATATTGTTAATGTCCATCTACAGACGTATATCTTTAAGAACTATTTACTACAGCCTTGGTGTGCATTTGCCACAGCAGAGTTTCAGGAAAGTTATGTTTTCCCCATTTACAGGTAGGCGGAGTTAGAATATCTTTAAAAAGAGTCATTTTCAGTGACTTCAAGCACCGTTGTGTTAACAAAACACCCACAACTCGCAAAAAAATTCAACTTTCACTCGAATTTCAAAGGGGAAAAAAAAAGTTGGAAGGAGTGGGTTTGAGCTCATATTTAAGCCCGTTTTAGTGAATTTTGCATGTTCTCCCTGTTTGCGGATGAGTTTTTTTTTATCCAAGTAATCCAGTTTTCTCCTCCAATTCAAGCTCATGCATTCAATGCTACATTACATTTCTGTGAATGTGTGTGTGGTTGTTTGTGCCATCGTGGGACTGGATCGTCTCCAGCTCCCTGCAGCCCGACGCTGGAGTGATTAATTCAGAAGTTGGGGAGGATTGATTGTTCATGCAACTTAGTTTTAACAGCCCCCCTCCCCCCAAAATAAATAAATAAATAAATAAATAAATAAAAAAGCTATAATGGACAGTCCCTACCCTGAATGTGTTAAAGATCTCCCTGCTAGAACACTCCTCACTCAAATGAATGTCATCCTGCATGAGCCCGAGAGCAGCTCATACATACAAATCAATATGAATCAAGACTCATCTAAAAGCTTCTCAGGAATTGAGAATCCCATCTTAATCTGTTTATTTCCTATGATGATCACAAGCTTGTCCTCTAAGATGTTTTTTATCTTTCATGTTTATTTCCTCAAAACAAATGTCTCCTAATAAATGGACTTCACCAGAAAAGATAAATAAAAAATTGCCTGTTTTGAAAACTACCCTAGTGCTGAAAACTTTCAGAGCCACTCAGGCTGCAATTATTTCTATTGCCATTATATCCGCTATGTGCAATTAGCTGATTAATCATCAGTTGAAGAGGCTGTCCACTAAATGGAATCACATGGCACACTTTTTCCTCATCAGGACTGGACTGGACGAACACATGCAAGATGTCTCCTCGGGGAGCCGTGAAACGTGAAGGAAAATAACCCCGATGGCCCATACTCCAATCTTTGTGTCACTGTTACAGGCTTTAAAAGTAGAGGTTGTTATTTAGTCTCGTTTATGAATTAAATATGTCATCTGGCAGCTTTTATTGGAGGTGTAAAACTCAGCAATCTCCATTGACAACAGTCAAGACACTGCCCATTGAATCAAGCCACAAAACAGGGATAGAATCAGTTTAAAAACACCTTTCAATAAGTACCTTTTCAAGAGAAGTGGCTCGTTGGTTTTCAATCCAGTTCAAGGAATCATTAACCTGTCAGACAACCATAGGCAATACTTGGGTTTATTTAGACTTAAGCATTCATCAACTGGAGGGAAGCTTTGATCATTACCGCAAAGGTGGCTGTTATAAATTTGTCTTCTATTTGCATTTTGACATTAGTTTCGGCAATTACTTATCAACTGGAGTCTGGACTTGTTGGATTTAGTTAAAAAGAAATATATTGAGTTTTCAGGCTGTTTTTTTAATGCCTTAACCACAATCTCAAGGTTCTTTATGACATAAAGGTCTTCGGAGATCCTGATATGTATGTGGTCACGGTTTCCTGGTTTCTTCTCTTCAGAACCATCTATTTCTATAATCTTTAGAAACCAAGGTTATTTTAAGGTTTCTGCTCGTAAATGCTATTTGCTTATATTCTTAAAACCTGTGAAGTGTCCGCTTTTATTGCAGGAATAGGTTATGTGTGTGGCATGACGTGAAATGGTGCTGGAGTCTGAAATGTGACCCATCGGTTGATACATCAATTTTGGTGTTCACTATATAATTTGATTGCTGTGGGAGTTCTATTCAGAACATTCAGAAATGGCATTTATATTATCCTAGCCCACGGTTAGTTGTTTTATTGGATGTATAATATAGTTATATTTTTTAATGATTTAATTTTTTATGCGGAAGGGACATTGTAGGTTAAAATGATTGACATTTCAATCACCTTTTAGATGCTACGAGTCTGACAAACAGGTATTAGTAATGTATACGTTATGTATACTAAAATGTATCACCATATATTTATACACCTGTGAATGTGGTCTGTTGAATCAGGACCAATGTTAATGATTCCAAATTTATTTGTTTTGAGTTGCAGAAAGTAATTTGAAATCCAGATCTGAATATGAATAAAGTATGCACAGAGAGAGGTTAGGTGAGCATTAATACCAAGACCAATAGAGAAATACAGTCGTTATCATCTGCATATAGTGGAAATTAATACTTTGTCTATTGATTGATAATGTTATATGTGTGGAGATAAAATAAGAGGACCCAGAATGGACCCCTGAGGTACACCAGGAGTTTAAAAAAAAATCTTCAGAAAAACTGCATTGTACTAAATTCATATGTAGAAGCTATGGATTTATGTACAGCAGTGGGTTTCAATCTGGGGTTTTTAGGGGCACTAGAGTCAGCTAGAGGCTTTGCCTGCTATATTATAGTCAAAATTTAATTTGCACATAAAACTAGAAGAGATTTGAGAATTTAGAACAGGTTTAGAAAACTATTTGTAACGCCAGCATTTGGCTTCAGTGCAATTGTTTAGTAAGTTAAAGATCGAAGGAGCCGTCGACGTGCAGGAGGAAGTGGGCTTTAAACAGAAAGGGTTGAGAACGACTGATGCACGGTATCAATAGCTGCATGAGGATCTAAAAGGATTAAATACCATGAGAGGCCAGAATAATCTGCTGAAATAAGGTCATTAAGCTCTTTGAGGAGTGCAGCCTCTGTGCTGTGCCGCAATCTGAAGCCAGACTGAAATTTTCTAACAAGGCAATTTCCAGTCATAAATTAAATGATCTGCTCAGCACCTTTTTTTTTTTTTTCTCATGACCATAAAGTCCAGATATGGGCTGCTTAGAACTGTACAGTCAAATGGGGGTTTCTCCATAGGAGATTGGACTATTATAGACGGGTGTGATATAAAACCATTATAATGTAAATTTGCACATTAACAGGAGCTAAAACTTTGAAATATTTGACTGGATTCGTTTAGAGAAATGTGATCATCGAAAGGAGACATAACTAGTTGTGTCAGTGAGGTAATTGATCATCTGTGGGAGATGTTTGAAGTCTTATCCCTGCACTTTTGTTTTCAACCTCGCCGGAAATGCCTTTTTGATATACTTGGAAACATCTCTCTTATTCTGCGGTAAACAGTGTGTCTTCTGATTTAGAGCGCTCACTCGGGGGATGTTGTGTTGTTCCCGCTTTCTTGCCGTACTCTGGAGACTGCTGATTTTGGAGTTTTGAGGGCTTCATTGCAATTCACATCAAGAGGAACCGTTCTCCCGGTGAATTACCTTGATCTATTCTCCCTTGGGGGGAGTGTGTATAGACAAAGCTGTGAAATATACTGAGGGCACACCAAAAATAAATGGCTCTCTGAAATGTCAGAATCTGTTGGGCGGGGCAGGTTTTGCCCCTCCGGTTGTACCCGTGACTCTCCTAAAATGAACTTTTGCTTGAGTTCTCTCCACTTCGAGACAAGAAAACAAAGTTTTGGTTCCAATAAAGAAACTATTGACTTTTCTTGACAGTAGTTAACTCCGGCTGGTCACTTACCTACTGGTGACATCTCAGGAACGCTGGCTGTGTAGGGTCCCTCCAGGAACTTTGGCTCATTGTCATTGATATCTTGGACTTTGATTACGAATTCAGACTCGGGCTCCAGGGGCCGATTGGTGTTGATGTCAACAGCCTGGGCGCGCAGGGTGTAGTAAGGCTTCTCCTCCCTGTCAAGACTCCTTAAGGCATGGATGTCCCCCGTTGTTTGGTCAATTGTGAAAATGGAGCCAGCCCCGTCCCCCGAGAGAGTGTACTTCACAGCACTGTCCCCCTGATCGAGGTCAGTGTGCAGCTGAAAGACAAAAAGACAAAGGAGGGGGAAAAAAAAAAAAAAAAACGAGACAGGTTGAGTGCAAACATTGGCACTGATAATGATTCATTGAAAGCGCTGGGGAAGAACTGTCAAGGAAGACTATTTCACAAAGGCAGTGAAGGAAACTGACTGCGCATCAAAGAGCAAATTCATTTCTCTGCAAGAATCTGCAAAACACTAAGTCATGAGAAGGCGAAAAAAAAAAAAAATAATAAAATGATGGTGCTTTCAGAACATTTCACAGATTAATGAGGCTAAATCTCTCATAAATAATGTATTCTCGCAGTGCAATTATGCTGCAGTGATAACTCTTCAACTTCGCGGCACCATTTCCATCCGAGCATGACTCAAAAATCTCCACTCAGTCTGATCGGAGACGGGGTTTTTTTTTTTTTTTCTCAAAGTGGGAGAAGGATTAGACGGGAAGAAACTCAAGGTAAATACTTGTTTTCTATAGAGAGAGACCCTTATTTATGCTTTCACCTGACAAGGAAGGCTGTGACTACAGGGCTTGCTGCACAATTGCAACAATACCTCAAATCCAGCCAGAGAACATCTTTGTTAATACAGACCCAGGACCATGGCAGCTCCCTTTGTACGAGGCAAACAAATTCAGGGCCACTGGTAGAAAGCCTATTCACATAGTCATGTTTACCTCGCTGCAGAGTTCAGTCATACAATTCAAAGCCCTTTAAATATTCAATAGCTCTAATGCAATATAATCATTACTGTATATGGATATGGATCGCTGCCTGCTTTTCTCTGGCAAAAAAAAAAAAAAAAAAAAAATGTTCACCAACACTGTTGAACAGCAGTTTTATTCCTGGAGACAAGAACAGATATTTTAAGCGCTGAGGCAGAGCCAGGCTGACAAAGTTACCCCAGCTGGCTCGGGGCAGCGAAGATTAATTTCTTCACTCTGTCAAAAAAAGCACTTTGATAAGTTAAACTGAGTCACCTGCATTTCTACAATCCCCAATGGACTTTTAGGTCTTTATTTGTAGAGCTCCTGAAATTGATTTTATAGGACGGGTAAAGATGTGGAGATCATTAACAAAATATTGATACTTCCGATGTCTGGTTTTAGATCCACTCTCATGCTGTATGTCTTTATTTTCATAGTAGGTGCTATTTTTAGATAAATGTGTATTTTTTTTTATCAAAGTAGAAAGTTATTTTGTTTCTGTGGTCTTTTTTCTGCTCTGGTTTGAATCAATACTCTTTCCAGGTGTGTTCATTGATGCTAATATAAGTATATGAACACCACTCGCATGCTGGATCTGAAGAACATAATATTAGAGTTTAATTTCAAAGAGAATATATATATACATATAACTAATACGCAGACAGCTAAAGGTAAACTGATGCTTAATGCAGGACACCGCTCACAGCTACCTGATGTTATTTAAAGAGGCAGGTCTTGGCACGTTTTGGCTGTCAGGAGTTGGTTTAAGATCAATGAGCCACTTGTTCCAGAACTGCTTCCTTTGGCTGAAGCTAAGCGTCTCATTTACAAGGTTTCAAGTGGAAACATATAGATTTTCTGTTTTCATTTCCCTATTCACACGGCAACATTTGAAAACAATGTCCATTTACACGGAAAAGGCAGAAACATTAAAAAAGTAGAAAAGCACTCCCAGAGACACAGACCTCCGCCAAATGGTGTTTTCTATGTTAAAGTTTCCCAAATTCAAAGTGCCGCCACATCGTTAATCTGGATCGGATCCAGACCAAATTTGCTAGAATTCAGGGCAATGATCCTCCAAATATTCATGTCAAATTTCAACAAAATCGAAACAAAATCCAAAGAATTATAATATTTGAAACTCGTGAATGGGGTTTCCAGTGTCAAACTCCAGAATTTTTTCAGAACTTTTTCTGGATCCGATCCAGATGAAATTTTGCGCCCTAATAGATATGACCATCCTACAGATCACTGAATTTTTTACAAGTCAATCAGATATTATCTACAAGAGATATGATTTTTTTGAAAACGGCTCAATGATAATTTAAAGGGGAAAAACAGGATCTTTTACATTTAATTCTTTTTAATCCGGATCACTCTCAAAATATAATAGAATCTAAGTTTGGTCAAGACCCATCTTGTGAATTTTTGTTTGGAAGATCCCATCAGGAGTTTTTGCGTAATCCTGCTAACTGTTGTGAAGTGGAAGCTTCTTTGGAAGCTTCTTTGGTCCCTGGATTATTGAACAAAGAGATTTCTTTCGAACTGAGGTTTTCTTTACTGAAGGTTAAACGATTCATTTACAATGAGCATTAAGTGAAAAGGATCTTTGCGCTAAAGGAATGTCTCATCAACAATAACGTCCTGTTCATTCAAAATAAAAGCTCCAGGAAAATATGTACCTCCGGTTCTCGTATCACCAAATGAAATAACATTTCTTTCACTGTACCTTTCACATGCAAATAAACAAATACCTTAAAATTGTCCTATGAATTGATACAACTTAACCATTAAATCAAACAATTCATAACACTAACAAACAGACATACAAACCGAGGCAAAAACATAACCTCCTTCGCAGAGCTAATGATGTAGTTAGTATGATAGGTCACTATTGGCTGCTGTTGGTTGCTTTTGTAATGAAACCGTGTGGTTTCATTACGATAAGCATTTCCGATGAGCATTAACAATAAGACAACGCAGACATTCGTATGGAGAGACGAGCAAGCTGGATTATTATTACGACGACTCTCAACTGTAAAACTGCCGAGTCCCAGGAGAATATGGACTGGGAGTCATGACACTTGTTATTGTCCTTACATACATGTAGTAGTAGCATTTATGAAAAGTTACATTCCCCCCCCCCCCCC
>OMNM01041596.1:1788-12078 GCA_900302745.1 Parablennius parvicornis
GTTCTTTTAATTTTTTTCCCCGTTTCCTTTTTTTTTTTCCTCCGACAAGGCGAGAATGGCGATGAATAATTGAACAGTCCCGCGGTCCAAATGTCACAGCAGGGAAAATTGTTTGCGCTGGCTCGTAATTAGAATTTCATTGTTTGTTATGTAGGTTTGAAATTCCTGTCATTCCACATTCCACCTTATCTGGGTGATGGCAGATATCTCCGCGCTTGTCTGTCTGGGCCCACGATAAGACGGAGATGGCGAGATGGCGTAAAACACAATACACTTGCTCATTCAGCATCATCTCCACTGCTGGCCCTCTGTATAGGCGCGCGCACACACACACACACACACGCATAGGCATTACTGGCATTGCTGAGACAAAGTCCTGTCTGTGCAAACTTGTCCTGCTTTCAGATGAACACATAGCAGTGATCCTGGTTCAGTTAGTTAAATGTATGAATGCAGTATCCAAACCCCCCCTTTTAACCTTTTACCCGCTTGTTATTGGTGAGACTCTCCCACGTTGTACATATTGTTGTTGCTGCCACATTGAGGACAGCCTGTGCTCCTGGCCATGGTTGACATTTCATCTCACTGGTTTTTTCCGTGTGTGTAATGGGTGACTAGCGTGCGTGAGAGCGGCGACTGCTTTGCATATAAGCTGTTCTCTTGGTGCTCTAACTCTTAATGATGTTTGTGTGTTGTCGTCGCTGCTCTTTTTCCCACTCGGTGAGTCTTCTGTCAGTCTGACTGTGGTGCTAACGATGAGTATTGTGTTATGATGCTCTTTATTTACACAGGGTGTTTAATAATGAAACAAATAAGATCCACTCTGTGAATACATTTTTCATATTTCTACAGCTATACTTGCCATTCATCTATCTTCCATGTTGTTGTATACGAGTACATTAATTTCTCATAACCTAATATGCATGTCTTTACACTGTGGGAAGAAACAAGAATGCATCAGCAAAACCCATGTGGGCACAATGAGAACATTAAAAATCTATTGAGAAAGTAACTCAGTCCCAGATTAGAACCGGGTGTAATATCACTGTGAGGTGGGGGTGCTAACCGCTACACCACCGCGGGGCCGACTGCGCTCTCCGAAGGTGGTAAAGTTTTTTGGACTCTCTTTTTACACGCTCATCAAGAAAAAGCCAGAGATGTTTTGGGGAAAGTTTAAGGAGACTTTAGATTGTTCAGGGAATAAACACTTTTAAAGCAACTCCAAAACTTTATGTAATTTAGAATGTGGAATAGCTGCAGATGCTTCTTGTTACATCCACGGATGTTTGGTTGTTTTTCTTTCATTCTTTCTTTCTCTCTCTCTCTCTCCATCACACCTGCAGTCCGTTAAACACTCAGGAAGAACTGAACTACCTGCTTAAAAAAAGCTTCTTGCTGTTTGGCCGTCGGGCTGCCTGTCAGGCTGCTGTGCTCTGCTGACTGCCGTGATGAGCTCTGAGAACTGTGTTTGTTATTTTATAGTTGGAACTCTGTGTTTGATGTTTGTGGATGAAGAAGCTTGTAGGGCTCCTCCACCTTCTCTATGCAGGTATTCATCCTTTGCTGAATTTCTAATGAGGGCCGTTCATAATTTTTGCATTTTTTGGGGGTGAGATCAATCTTTTTTATTCGTGTTGGTAGACCATCACATCCTCTTTCTTGTTGCTGGATCAGTTCAAGATACGGGACTTGGTAGTTTTTGTAGTTGAGTCACCTGGAATAGCAATCAAACTTCGTCATCTGTCCACATGAATTTCCCAGTACTTACCATTGTTTATGTTGGTAGCATAACGTACTTTGCGCGGGCCTGTATGTGTTGTATTTACAAAAAAAAAAACAAAACAACCAACAGTGCTAACTTGTCGCCTACATGCTACATGCTCGCTACATCATTCTCAGCGTAACTTTTTCAACGTGTAAATGCAAAGCTTTTCCGAAACGAAAATGTAAAACGGACGTGTATTGACTGGCGTGGCACTTGAGTGTGCCACCCCTGGGTTCACCCACAGAGACACAGAGTCACACAGTCCATTAATCATCATCCTTTTATATAATCGTGTTTTAAATTAGTAAACTCAGAAACCGCCAAACTGAAACTCGCACACAGACTGTGCAGTCTGGCCACTTTTCTCATGTCAACTGGGCCTACTTCATGCTAAAAGGGATCAGGACACTCATAAATCTATATTTAAGGGTCATATTTTTTTGAGGTGATTCTTTAGTGAATATACATATTGTTCTGAGAATTATTTTTTCTTTGCATAAGGAGGTTTTTGTTTTTTTTTCTTGTGTTTTTTTTTTTTTTAACTTGCAGTTCATAAAAAAGTAGCACATTTACAGGTAGGGGTGTGGCAACATCAAAGTTTCATTTCAAGATAATAGCACACAAAAATACAGAATATTAACATATCTTTTTCCTGTGGTATCATGCAATCTGCAGGTAAATGTACAAAAAAAACCCCAAATATTACTAAATCTACCTCAAACTGTATTGCATGCATGTGTTTCTGAAAGGAATATTTTTCAAGATATGTTTCAGGGGTTAGTTATATGATAGTAGCTGTCACTGCTGCCCAGCTCACTTTAACCTCCACCAGATTCACTTGGGCCATTCCACCAACAAATGACTAAAACATTACTGTCGCACTCATAAAGGCTCTGCACACATTGTGCTCACGTAACACTGCATCATTTTCCCAACATTATCATATGCACATATTTAACACAATATTGTTATTTACAGCTATAAATATCATCACTACTGGCGTTTTAACAGGTCTAATTACAAGATGTATATATCACTGTTCAGTTTGAAAAGTTTAACTTGTTACCAACTGTTCATTTTCACACCAAGTGCCTATGAAGTTCCATGGGATAGTGTGATTGAGCTGAAACTCACTATAAATCTAATTTAAGTGTCAGAGGCAGTTCATTTAAATATGTTCTTTTTATTTTCTACATGGAACAAACGTTCATTACAACAGCACATTTGTTGCAGCACAATAATGAACATTTGTTCATTATTGATAACAAATGAGCTGTCTTGTGACTCTCCTTTGACTCATTTAGCAATCTTTTTCAGGGGAAAAAGAAAAACATTTGTTGTGTTTCGGTTTTCTGTTTACAACGGTACTCAGAACTACTTAAAATGCAATGTTTTGAAAATGGCTCCCATAGTAGAACTTTTCGAAAACGGCCAGACTGTGTCTGTGTAAATGGTGTAAAACACACATTTTCTGAAAATGCTCTTTGTGAAAATGGACATTGTTTTCAAAGTGTTGCCATGTAAACATGAACCTTCTCTGAGATGCAAAAATGGTGTGTTTTCTACCACAGTCTAAAAACATGTGACCATGACTTGCTGGGATCGGCTTCAGCACCCTGCGACTTTGAGTTGAAGGAAGTGTGATAAAACATGAATAGATGTGCGGTATTGGTTGTTGCCTTGTACTGTCAGGCCAATTTGCAACTTTAAGTATCATTTCCCCTTTTTCTGCTTTCATTTTATTAATGAAATTGTCTTTTGATTTCATGAACGTTTACATTTCCTCTATCAGCACAATACCACTCAGTCACTGTCATCTTTTTACCTTTGTTTATTCCTTTATTGGGGTTTTTTTTTTGCTTGAGTCTATCCACCGGTGTATGAGTGTCTATGCTCCCCCTCTTGCTGTTCGTTTTCGACTCTTTCTTTTGAAATACTTTTCATTTTTGTTTGTAGGAGCTCGGTGACAAAACAGGCACTGTGATGCTATTATCTCCCTCTTTTTCTCGAAGCAGGCATCAAGTGACAGTTAAAGGTTTTCTAAAGAGACAAAGCTGTTTTTTCTGACGCGAGGTATGCTGTTTTTAGCTGCACAGAGGGAATTACGAGCAGCCGTGTTGGGGCTCACGCGCGCAAACTAGAAAAAAACAAAAAACAACCTCAAATAAAACAAGTAGTAGGAAAATATGTCAGTCCCAGTCACTAATCACTACTTATTTTCCAACCTTTTGCTCCGTCTGTCACATCTCTTTATCTCTGGGTCTGACACTGTGTCTTTTGTTGTTTCCCCACTTCCCTTTTTCTCCTCTGTTTTTGTCTCTCTTGATCTCCCCAGCCCTCCATCTCTCTCGCCATCCTTCCCTTTTGTTCTCTCTATCAGTGGGAGATGGAGTTAAGTGCGGCTGTAGGCCAAATAGCCCAGTGATTGGCTCTCACTTACTCTGCCTCCCCAGTGCATTTGAAATCACTGATTGCGCACAAGCTAGTCTAAATCAAAGCCCAGCTCCAACGGAAATGCTTTTAAGGAGAAAGTAGCATATAGGAGTTAAATTGTAGGTGTATTTTGATTGTGTCCACTAAGCCCACTTTTATGTACCATATAATTGCAGATATTGGAGTCCTTCTACTTTCACTGTACCTCCACTGGCCATAAGCCATTCTGCATCCCAGCGGCTGTTTCACCAACTTGCGGTTCAGTCATTTGGAAGAGCTTGTAGAGGTTTTTTTTTTTTTACTAAAACTTTTTTAGAAATTGATAGGGGCCTTCAGCATTATTCTACACATTCAGTTTGAATAGTCTATGTTCACTTAACAGTCCATGTGAATTCAAGTGAAATAGAGACTTTTTGGAAACAAGTTCCACACTAGAAACGCTCCAAACATTAACCTTTGCTGTGTAAACCAGGGAAACACAGCTTTTCTAAAAGAGTGGATGCTGAACATGTGGGCCACAGTTGTAGTACATAGTTGAACACATGTAAGGAAGACATCGACAATAATCTAAAGTTTATTTTGGGCTGTCTACTCTTTTGAGTTTAACTGTTCTTCTCCAATAAAGTGTAATTTTTTACAGTACAACGAAGTATGACTCCAAAGGCTTGAATATTTACGTTATACTTTTCTCTGTATGAATGAATCTGGGTGTATTTTGACGATTTAAGAAATACTCTTCAGTCTCAGACTTTAAACTTTTCTCTCACTTACAAGAGTGGTTTGAAGGTCATATGTTAAGTGTCCAGTGTAGCTTTTAGAGCTTTTGGTTTTTTTTATACTAAATGACCACTTGTCTTTGCAGACATATTTGAATGATATTCACTCGTATCTATATTCCTGACGCATGTTGGTTATCTTGCTCTCCAGATGCCCTGAATACAAGGAACAAGAAGGTGATGTGCACCACCATTAAAGTCCTGCAGCATCTGGTCATGTCTGGTGACAAGGTGGGGGAGGCGTTGGTTCCTTACTTCAGGCAGATCCTCCACATTTTTAACCTCTTCAAGAACAACAAAAGTAAGTTCCTTCTCTAATTTCTCTTTTCTAAAGAGACTACAGAGACAGCTGTGTGGGAATGTGTTTTCATTTTGTATTTTTGTTTGGGGGGGTTTCTGTGCAGTTTGGACCTTCATGGTTTGGGAACAGCCGTGTGAAAACGTCTTTTCGGTGACGCTTGGTGATTCCAGGCAGGGAAATGCTATGCAGTACTTAAGTGTCTCTTTTTACTCGTGACAGAAATATTCAGCTTCCTACCTTTTCTTTACTGCAGGTTCCATCTGTGCTCCTGTCCCTGAATCCTTTTTCGTTTTTCTCTCTTTTTTTTTTTTTTTACTTTTACTTCCTCCACTTCTTCTTAAGCATCCACTTGACAAAGAAGCTCAATTTTTGTCTCCTCTGCTGTCAGTCAGGCCACATTGTGCGGGGCTGTTGAGGAGGAGACTTTGTCCTTGCTCTTTCTGAAAGCCTCCACCTGGGTGACACCGGGATCTGGAGAGATTGGCATCAGATAGGCAGGACTCTTTGTGTGGTCTTGTCAAAGCACTTAGCATGGTGCGACATGATGTGGGCCCATTGACAGCTTAGAGGCACAACTCGTCCTGAACGCCACGCAGTCAGTAGGATGTTGAGAGTGACATTGCGAATCAATCATTTAAACACAAGCTTTAACGGGAGAAAACACGGGGCTTTAGTCTCTTAATCAATATCCAATTTGAATCTCTTGTCTTTTTAATTCGTTTACATTATCTGTCACTATTTGCTGAGGTCTTAAAAAAAAAAGAAAAAAAAAGAGAGAAGGAAGCAAGCCGAGAGAGATAACGTGGAAAGACAAAGGACGGAAAAGAAAAGCTCGCCTTATTAGCGCATGGCCTTATGCAAATCTCCTCTGTAAATTAGCTGTCAAATCAATCCCCTAAAACGTTTTGAAGCGTGAGTTTCCTCCTCCACAGCACAGGCTAAGGAGCTTGGCCAGTCAACCCCACCAGGGATGGGTTTTCTTTTCTACTTGCTAGTTACCGTGCCGGGCTGTCTACCTGCCTGCCGGTTTGTCTGTCCTCCTCTGGCGAGCATCGATTAAACCTGAGCCAACCTCTCACCTGGCAGACATCCCTGCTATTGACCTCTCCCTGAGAGACCCGTCTGGGCCAGAGAGGGGTCCGTACAGCTGCCAAAGCCGAGGACCCAGTCTGCTAAACAAGGAGCGCGTTACCTGCTCAGCAGTTGTGAGGTCTCCAGTTTGAGTTTCTCTCTTTGTAAAGTTTTCCTTGAGTTGAGGCTGGGGAATGTAAGTTGTCATGTTCATGTTTAAGTTCTTCGATACCTATACATGGATAAATTGATGAATTCCTTTGTATTTTTTTTCGTAACTATCTCAATGCGAGAATTTCTCTTTTTATAAGCCGTCAATACAAGTTCTGCTTCACCTATTACTCAATGCCAGCAGAAGAAGTTACCACTTCAAACAGTAACAGTTCTTCTTTTTGGAAACAAACACTTTCAACAAGAAACTCAGTTTTTTTGTTTTTTTTTTTCACGTTCTCTCACACTCGTGCACTGGCTCTTTGTGTCTCTGTCGCCTCTGTTTTATGTCTTGTTTGTGTTGATATCAAAGCCTTCATTGAAGTCCATCTATTATCTAATATTGCTCGTACACACACCTCATTGGCCCGACCCGCACTGGGGTTGCTGTCTCAAACAGAGCCAGCCTCGAGCAGACAGGCGTAATCATTGTGTTTAATACAGTAGAAGACACAGAGGACTGTCTAGTTGTGTGTGGTAACATCTCCCTTTGGCTCTCCCACACTGTAACTCATAGAGCTCGCATGGCATCCCTCTTATCTCCTCGGCCACAACGGGGCTACTGTCCGGTATGCGCCAAGTGTGTGTGTGTGAGTGTGTGGGTGCGTGTGTGTGTGTGTCTCGACAATTGTGTACATCTGTCATGAATAGATCTGTTGTGTCCCATATTCAGCTGTTGGCTTCAGCGCAGATGAAGGCCTGAGCTTTCTGTCTCCATCTCTCCCCGTTTCACTGTCGCTGTTGTTGGCCTGCCAGCCCCGGGCACATAATGCTCCAGTCATCTGCTACACGCTCACATACACAAGCAGACTCGCATGTACCGCCGCACACTGTCCCAGTTGAGGCTGCGCAACCTGACTCTGTCCCTGTCTCCCCCGGTTGTTGGAGCTGTGAATCAATAGGCTGACAGGCACCGCTGCAGGGTCAGGGCTACTGTTAGATATCACCAGCATCTCATCATGGGACAGATCCCCTAGGCTGTGTTCACACGCTCCCGTTGTGTCACTCCCGCTCTGAGACAGGGTTGTGACCTGTTAAATTGGTCTGTATACAGGCCTTATCTGAACCACTTTTCCAAGGTCAGAGCCGGCGGTCTCCAGAATGGACCCTCAGAGGCCCTTTCACTCCGAACATCGGACCTCTGACCAAATGGATGACATCATAAATCCCATTTTCCCCCTTTTTTGGGGTATGTGCTCCCCTGAAGGACTGGCTCCATTGTCTATTACGCAAAAAACCCCCAAAAAAACAAAAAACAGTGGTTTTACTGCAGGCAGCTGGCTGCCATTCTCACCGCTGTCATGGTAATGCGTCATTTTGAAGAGCACAATAATGAGCAATCACATAGTATCACCGTCCTTGATGTACCCCTTTGTCTTCTGAATCAGCTCTCAGCTTCTGTTTGGTTTGTTCCTTTTTGTGCATCAACCTGCGTACGTGCACGCCGCGATGCGTCTGCGAGTGACAGCATCGAGGGCAGCTCAGGAATTCCTCAAATATGATTTGCACGGCTCTCTTGTTTACTTGCCGTGATGAATCTTATCCCTAATGAAATGCAACAACGTTCCTTAAGAAGGAGAGATGTGCTCTGTCATCCAGCAAATTCCTCTTCTTAGCCCGACGAGAGAAAACTCATCTACTGTATGTCATATCAAGAGGAGACACGGAGAGCGTCTCAAGTTAGAAAAGCAGTATTGGTCTGTGGACGAGGGTGAAACGGTGAGGAATGCTCACCTTTTTGAGCAAGTCATGTCGATATGGCTAACGATGGTAAAGTAGTTAATAAACTACACGTTCTCACCCATTTTGGTTGCCTGTTTTCACATAAATCACCACAAACGGACTAAGGCAGAGTTGTGACTGGGCGATCTTCAAACAAAAGTAAAGACAAACTTGGCAGTCAGAGGATGACCTGCGCTACCTGAACCAGAATATACAGGATTTTTTTGTGGGATTCATTATAAAACCCAAAGTTCCTAAATTTAATTACATTACTTAAATTAAAGATCCTTATCAGATGAAGTCCGGTATCCAGATTTTAGGCTGATTAAAAAAAGATGTTCATTTATTTTATCTCTACTTGAGTTTGAATTAATTAAAAGAAACTTTAATATACATCACAATATGTGCTGACACACAACAATACAAACAGCTTCTGGTGTTCACCTCATTAACCAGTGATTTCATTCTTTTGGCGGTAGATTCTTTACATAGGTCAATCTCTGAGCTGTACATGTAAACAGATAAAGAGATTTGCTCCCTTTCAGCTTTATGATGAGAAAGAGTGCTAAAGTAAGACATAAATAGCTGAGGACTATGTAAAAGGATTTTTTCTTTATTTTAATGTCTTCAGCGTCTACATCCCTGTGCATTGTGTCTGAAAGCAGTCGATGTTTGTCTGGAGGGCTCTCGCGGTATTTGTCTGAGCCCACATTGTAGCATTGTTGTTGTTGCCCAGATAATTTTCCTCGCTTATCTGCAAGGTGTAGGTCCTTAAACGCCTATTCATCACTGACAAACACTTTCGCTCATGCACACGGACACACACACACACACACACACACACACACACACACACACACACACACACACACACACACACACACACAACACACACACACACACACGGTGATAGTGGCTCTCAGTCTTGTGTGACTGGGCAACTGGTGAGGTTTTTGTGTTGTTGACAGATGTGATGCTGTAGCTCGCCACACCACCATCCCATTGGGACGCCACCTTATCTGTATATCATATCATGCACATGCGCGCGCGCACACACGCACGCACATTCACACATTCACAACTCAAGACTGTCATATTTATGTACTGTATATGTAAGACAATGGAGATTAAAAATAAAGAAAGAAACAAGCAGATCTAGCTGACCTCACCTTTACCACCTCTCTACCAATGGGTGTTGACAGTAGGACATAGGCAACCAAGAACAAAAATGACATGCAGACAGTTGTCAAACGTTAAGATAATCATCATGAACACAAACACACACACACACACACACACAATGAAGTTGCACGGAAATCAAAGCATTTTTTTTTCTTTCCGAACCCACTTTAATCTGACAGAAGGCCAAGCGTATGCCCGTGCACTCAACCACCTGTGCTCCTGTCCACAATACCACATAATTCTCTCATTTACTGCCAGAGCACCACACTGTTGCGTATATGGCGTTGAAGTTAATTCCAGGGGATTCCCATTCACAAACATTTGCTTTATTTAATGACCTTTTCCAGCTGCCATTGTGCAAAATTAATTCACTGCCATGCTTTTCCCTGTGTACATAGAGACACA
Source organism: Parablennius parvicornis (assembly GCA_900302745.1). Classification (NCBI taxonomy): domain Eukaryota; kingdom Metazoa; phylum Chordata; class Actinopteri; order Blenniiformes; family Blenniidae; genus Parablennius; species Parablennius parvicornis. Next base: position 11,654 of record OMNM01041596.1, read on the forward strand.
ATGGCAGGAGGAGTTGGGGAGACAGACCCACGCGCACACTCACGCACACGTAAACCTGTGGCCCCCATGTAATCCATCATCCTCCACAGACACACCGGTCTCCTTTTTCCCTGCGGTACGACAGAACACACACCTCATCCTCGGCCCCTCTCCCTTTCCCCGTGTAGCCCTCTCCAACAGGAGATATCTATCTATCAAACAATCACAGCTTGCCAGGACCCCTCCGCTATTAAAATACGGAGGGAATGGGAGAAACAGAGGGAGAAAAGAGAGATGGAAGAAGAGATAGCCTGAGTGAGCAAGAGATGAGATCCAGGTAATACCGGGCCCGTCTGTTCTTACCTGCTCCACCGTTAGCATGCTTCACAGCACATAATGACTTTTTTTCCTTCTCTCCTGAAGCTTAAGAAAAGACAGCAGGTTGA
>OMNM01041599.1:0-22136 GCA_900302745.1 Parablennius parvicornis
ACATTTGATGATTTGTGTGAAAGTATCATGTTGCTGTCGGCTGGGCAGCGTTCCCATGGCTTGATGGGATAATTGAAGCGTGAAAAAGCCGTATAGAGTTTGTCAAAACTCTTAATAGTGTAAGCATCAGGGACACCATGAGTACAGCACTTAGTGTCATAACGTGATAACGGCATTCATAATTGTGATCAGTTCAAATTCAGACAATTTAATCACTTGCTTAGTGAAATTAAAACTCTTCCTGCCCATCTTGCTAATGCACTTCCTCTTTATCTCGTTGTCATCTAGTTTTCTTCATGCAGCAGACATGCGTTTCATCAGCTCACAGGCACTTTACAGTAATTCCTGATAGAAAATATTTTCATACAAGATGACTAAGGATGGACTTGAATGGTGGGTGGTTGGGCTCAGGTTAGTGCGGTCTTCTCAAAGATTCCTGACATCAATCGGCTGTCTAATGGTAGCCTACTGTTTCTAATTTAGTTTGTTTGTTGTTGTTCTTTTTTTTTACTTACAGGTTTCCCCTAGTTTTCCCTTCAGTTTCTGTGCTGCTCTACCACAATGTAAAAACATGAGCTGAAGTTGTCTAACTATATGCAAAAAACAGGATACACATTGGACATGCTGTCATTTTATCTTAAAGCAAACATAAAATATAAACAATCATGTACACATACAGGCAATTTAGAGTACTTTTTGTAATGTGAGAAAATGCATCCCTCTAAAGAAAGAATGCAGAAACTTTTAACACAAAGATCTCCCAAGTCCAGAATCGGAAAATAAAGATGAAAGAGGTGAAAGAAAGTGATGTGATGTAATTTGAACAAAAGCACTGGGAAACACTATACACACTTTATATTTCACCTGTTTTGTCTTGGGCAGGGCTCAGCAACCTGCGGCTCAGGAGCAGCATGTGGTTCTTTCCTCTGCTACGGCTCCTTGAGCCTCGGTCCGGCTGGCATACAATGTTGCAATGCTTCACTTCCGAGCCTATTTGATAATAGTAACGCATGCGCACGGGTACGGTGGGGCGGCTCCCAGTGTGTTCTGTGCAGTGTGAGACGGGTCCAAATGGCTCTTTCAGTGTTGAAGGTTGCGGACCCCTAGTCTAGGTACGAGCCCCGAATCGGCCCAAGGCTGGATATAGCCAACACAGAGTTGTACATGCTGCATGGATGCAGTTCAGTGTGAGATTCTCCTTTCATGTTGATTTTACTCATTTTGCTCTTTGGACATTTTTCTTTAAATCTTGTTAAACCTTTGGGTAAGCCCCATAATCAGGGTGCAGCCTGCGGTCAGTCGATTTCCAAAATAAGGGTTATATTTAAATCTCTCAACTAGAAAAGCCACCAAGTCATTGCTTTACATCTCACTACTGCTTTTCAATGTCATTGGCCAATTTTACCTTGTTGCATTTCGTACAACATTATCAATTATTTTGTCGTAATATTTCAAACACACAAGAGCTTTTTATGTGGAGATGCGTGACATTAGGTCCATTTTTGCTGACGGGATTATTAAAGCAAAATGCCTTTTACCTTTTTTCACATTTTCACACTTAACAAATCCTGTCCTGCAGTGCACTTTCACAGATGGCTTCTTTGTCTTTTTCTCTCCTTCATCCTTCACAGGTGCGGTGGACAAAGACAGCAGGCAGTGCTTCAGACAAGTTCCAGGAAACATCCATCTACAATGAAACACTACGCATCGAGGGCATCCAGAGGGTGCAGGGGGGTCGCTACTACTGCAAGGCCGACAACGGGGTGGGGGTGGCTGCCATCAAGTCCATCCGCGTAGATGTGCAGTGTAAGTGGGCAGGGAGAAGGAGAGAGAGAGAGAGAGAGAGAGAGAGAGAGAGAGAAAGAAAGAGAAAGAAAGAGAGAAAAATAACTCTTTCCACTTCTAGACTTCTAGCTGACTTTCACAATGGCCGTTCCCACTGTTAGAGAAAGCCAAGATGGGCCGAGATGGAAAGATTGCAAGCGGAAAGATGAAAGACTGATTGGATGGATGATGAGATTTCAGGTGGGAATGGTTTCCAAGAGTATCTGATGAATTACGATGGAGACGATCAGAAGCATGATGGGAGGATTAGGGGCACAGAGGGATATACCCAATAGAACTGTATATTAGGAGAGGGTATAGTTAAAGGGCAACAAATTGTAAACTAACTTGAATTTAAGAGTAAAACATTGGTTTTGTGTATTCACTTTAAAATGTGTTATTGCTTGTTTACTCCACCAATTATGGTAATAATTGTGTACAAAGTCAGATACTCTTGGTAAAAGTGAAGTCTGCTGGACATATTGAGAGTTTGTTAACAGTTAGTCCAGGCAGTACGAGCTTCCTAACACACTGCTTCTCAACTAATCCAAACACAGTGGTCCCTACTCTATTGTAGGGAGAACTATCAACAAGTAAACAAAAGTAAGTTAAACAATAAATCAAACATAAACAAGTAAATTTTTCAGTTTCTGTTTGTGACCACTCTAAACTGACAATGTGAACAAAATTATATTGCAAGTTATCTTCAGTCTGATAAGTAAGAGATTCCTTTTCCTTTTCAGAAATTATTTGATACGCCTCAGTAATATGAGTCATCAAAGTAGGTATTGTTTCTAACATAGAAAGATGCTACATTTTATTGCAAATCCTTTTATCCTGGGCAGGCACCAGTACTTTCCCAGATAGACACTTCAGACTCAAGTGTTTAACCTGTGACAATGACTGCCTATGACACAGTGATTTCATGGAAATGAAAAAGAAATCTATCTCCTGGCATTCGTGGAGAGAGACAAGAAGTGAGTCACAACGCTGTGTAATACTAGATCTGCTTGTTTGTGCTGTTGCTGTAACTGATTAAATAGCCCCAATATGTCAAGATAAGACACAGTTTGATGACCTTGCTTCAAGTTCGTTCCTTACTTCTTATAAAAAATAGTTTTAAAGATATGCTCTGATTAAGTCAAGGTTAACTTTCAGAAAATTCTTTCAGGTGACTTTTCAAGTTGAAGGTTAACAGAATAGCGATCCTACCAATTATGTGAAAACATGAGTGGCAGTGAACCTAAAGATCACAAATAAATTAAATTTTATATCACTGCAATGTCTATCTTTATATGTTTGGTATATATTCTTAAAAAGTTTTCATTCTACCTACATTCCCCACCATGTGAGTGTTGAGAAGCAGCTTTGTGTTGTAGGGATCTCGTGCTGCTGCTTGTTTCACTGCCCCACTGTCCCTGTGAGTCAGTGGCCAGGTCATGGCAACCGGCTAATTGACATGCAACCTCACGCTCAACACATCAATACCATTATACGCTTTCATTTCATTGCCAGCACCCCAAAGTCCTTACCCATTTGTTACCACTGCTTATTGTGTAAATAGAGCTTTCCCTCATTGATTCAATCATTGTAATGGTGCGTTTATGGACTAATAGAAAAAGGCTTCTTTCCGAAGGACCATAAACATCAATTATTTGCATTTAATTTAGTAGATTCATCTATTTTTTTTTTTTTTTTTTTTTTTTGTGCAAAGTACAATAGGATGGTCTATATCTTTTAGCATCAAATCTCTCTCATCTATATTTACAGACATGCACACAGACACATGCATGCCCAACATTTTTCCCCACAGAATTTGTCACATACACATCAGCCTACATCAGCCCCTTAGTGGAGAAGTCCCTCGCCCCCTCCTGTCCCTCCACCCTTTCTGATAATAGTGTTAGTTCTCCCCAGGCGCTAGTTTGGCCTCTGCAGGGGAGCTGGTAATTGCAGGGGGCCTTGGTAGTAAACAGGTTGCATTGTGAGTGTAGTTGTGACAGGAGCTCTGTGAAGCTAACCAGCTCTGACGGCCAATGCTTGTTCAATTCCCCTTCCCCCATGCTGTGTTAGACCCAGCGGCGATCAGCCATGCTTCCTACACTGGGCGACTTTAGTGTTAGAACGATGTAACAATTAGCCCATGCTATCGGGGAGAAACGAGAGAGGGTGAGAATGTGAAATACATGAAAGTGAAAGGGAAGATGAATGGGTGGGGGTGGGGGGCATAACCTGGCAAGAGGAAGCAGAAAAGCAACAAGAACCTTAGGCTCGGGCCCTGTTTACATGACAACGAATACAAGTGTATCCGCAAAACTTTCTCCACTTTTGGGGGAGCTGTTTAAACGACACCGGTGTGCAGATCCTCTGTACCCGTGAAGTTTTGATACTGGCTCCCAAGGTGGAATGTTCCGGGTTGTCACATAAAACGTTGTTGTGTAAATGGGATATCAGTGGTAACTTGATACCCAAGCTCCAAAATCTCCTGTAAGTGCTCTTTTTATTGAATACTCAACACAGCCAAGACTCCAGTGTAGACATAGACATTATTTTAATAATGATCAAACTATTCGGTGACCTGTTGAAACAAGGCTGGGCTGATTTATCAGCCAGAGAAGCTTATTGACTATAAAACACCCCTCTCAGTAATTGTCTTTGTCATAATAATTTAGAGGACACAGGAAATGTTTGCCTCACTAAAACTGAAAAGCTGCTTGTGTAGTGTTATAAATTGTTTGTCATTTTTTAACATCCCTTTCAGTATCAGCCTGGAATCTGATTATGACTGGACATTTTCTGTATGTCTCCTGAAATTTACTCCTTGTTATCAGCATGGTGCCACTTAGTTCTCACAGAGAATTACCGTATGGTCATTTTGAGCATTCAAGCATCATGTAGGTTGATGATTGAAAATCCTATTCAACTATATTTTTAGAAGTTTCTTGTAGCTTAGTCAAAAAAAAAAAAGAGAAGAAGATATACATTGAGAGTGTGTGGAAGGAAAATGGTGATGTTATGTTTCACTTTAACACCATCACACAATGAGAGGGGGAAAATAATACACACGGTGAGTGTGAACGCTGACCTGAATGCTGTCTGTTGGATGTGTAGGTCAGACCATATCTAAGGAGCTCTTGACCTTTTCAGAATAAACTGAACAGCAAGCTCGGGGAAAAAGCTGAGGTAATGGTGATAGATTGCAGCTGAATGGATTGTAGTATTAAATTGGTGAAATTTTCACCCAAGGAGGCAAGGAGAAGTAAAGGAAATATAAGACAGATGGATAGGGAGGCTAAAAGACAAATGAAGACACCAAAAGGGAGAAATAGAATCTGAGGAGGGAAATGAGAGGGAGGGAGCGACATACATAATAAGGTAGATGCACTCATGCTTTACAATTTAGACGCATCCAACAGACCCGTTATTGCATGAGAGTTTAGATCATGCTGTTATCTGCATCAGGTTTAAAGCTTCTGCTCTCGTCTCTCTCTTTTTTTTTTTTTTACAATCACACTATTTCCTCTCTCATATTTCACCTTATAAAAAACAGAAAAAGAAAAAAAAAACAACAAGGAAAAGCGGAATGACAAAAAACACGACTTTGGATCTGCTTTTTATTTTTCCTATCTTTTTTTATAAATGTTATTCTTTATTCTGTCTGGCTTTTGTCTGTGAAATACACACTTACACACCAGCGCATGATAAAACAGAGAGCATGTCTGAGTGCATAAGAAGTGAGTCAGCTGGAGTCTTTTTTCTCTCTCCGCTGTAAGGCTCAGTCAAACAGCAGTGGCTTTACTGGAGGTCATTTACCCTGTATGTAGGTTATCTCCGCTCCAACGCAGATGTAGGCAGACGCCTGCACTTCACACATTTGCATGCAGCACACATACAGTATGTTATATACTCACAGCACATGTATGAACATGCGCATCATATCACACTAACATCAGCACTTTTGCAGGTATACGGTGAGCTCGACAGCACACACAGTCACACCTCAATGTGTGAGAGGCCGTGAAAAACTATTAGAATGAAGAAATAAGAGAGATAGATGGAGGCCCAAAAGACCGTAGGGAAGATAAGTGGAGAGTAGCAGGACTGGAACAAAGCTACATACTTAATATCCGACTTCGAATTGAAGACATACAACTGAAGTTACTCCTATATTCTTACAGCAGACACCAAGTCCCTGCTCTTCAGCCATTCTTCCTTTTTTATCATGTCTTGACCATTTCATATTTTTATTTCTATTTTGTTAATATTTGTTTTTTGAATGTCAAGAAAAATCTCCTCCCTCCTTTTTTTTCATTCCTTAGTTTCTCTTTATTTTCTGTCAGCAAAGCAGCCAACCAGCTGCATCAGCATACACACAAGACCATCACCAAACTAATTATATATTTAATATATGGGTTTCTTTTGTGTGTGTCTCTTTTTTTTTTTTTAAATGTGACAACTTATAAAAGCTTAGCTATTTCTTCCTTATATTAATTCCCCTTCTCCTATTTCCATTGAAAGCACACACAGGAACCCTTTTCATTGATCTACTGCCACTCAGATTGACTTTTCCTGTGCCGGCCACCCAGCTATCTCCCATCCACCCCTCGGCCATTATAGCTAACGTCCTCGTCATACCTCCATTACCCCCATCCACCAGCGGACCAATGACCTTGCACGCTAACCGCTGAGACAGTGGGACAGTGAGCAGGCGGGTTTAACTTTGAGTAGCCTCTACTGATAGGATGGACTTGGTTCAGAAACCCAACTGGTGAGACTTTGGTGGAGATCATAAAAAAGTGGTCTATATTAAAAAAAAAAAAAAAAAAAAAAAAAAAGTGGGTGTTTCAGGTCGGATCAGAGCTCATATTCCTCTGTGGATTTAATATTCTCTCCAGGACAGAACAAGGTAAGTGGAAAATTGATGGGGGGGCAATCAAAATGATGATGACAATACTGACGCTAATCACTGTGATGATTATATTAATGATATTGGCAGTGTTGTGACAGCTTGAATGATAAATGATTCAAAGGCGCAGGTGTGTTCTTGCCTGACTGGTTTAACTTGTCTGCTTCGTCTTGCTTTTGTGACGCTCTTAAGTTGGTCATCCTGCTAATTTCCATCACCTTTGTTCATTTTTGTGTGAAATTAGTCTTTTCCTGAGCTGTCCATCTTTACTGCTATCCATTGAAAATTTGCAGGGCAGAAAAAAAACAACAAATCATGCTTCTCTTTAATATACACAGTCAGGATTGCAGACACAATTCGAGCTACCTTTCTATATAGTTTGGTTTGAATTTAACATGAGCATCCAACAACTATAACTATCTCATTGTGTTTTTAGTTTGTGTCAACACAAAGGATTCAAAGAGTATCAATTCAGATCTGTTAGCCAATATTTTCCAGGCATCTGAAGAATCGATATTGTAATAAAATAGACACAGAATAGGAATATTCACCAAGATTTACATTCATTGTAACAAATGTGAATTTAGACGAATTTTAACAAGAGTGTTCGAGAGCCAAAAGAAAAAATATAGCTCTTTCAGTGACTGACTTTTCACCAAAATTGACACTAACCTGCTGTGGCGCTGTCAGTAATGACTGCAAGTGAGTGAAGTACAAAACCAGGAATCTCCAAACGTACACAAGCTCTCTCACAGCTTTGGCAGTTATCATCCGAACTGTCACTTGGCTTTGGGAGTCAGTAGAAGAATGAGTAATCTATTATTCCACCACTGTGGCTTCAGAAAGAGTCTCAGTTCAGCAGTACAAGTACTCTGAAATATGTGTTTCTGACAGCGGCAAGCACACACTCGCACAATCCCTCACCCAAAAACAGCAGGCTATGCGGGGCGTTAATTTTGTTCATTTGTGGACCAAACCGTCACAATAAACTGAGCTTCAGGGTGACAAAACAACTCGTCTGAACCGAGAGAAATTGGCAACATGACACTGCTGGTGGAAATTGTAATACATTCATGTACGCACAGACTTTATTAAGAGACAAAGCAACAGCAGCAGTTAATCCAATATTCAGAGGAAAGAAACAGGTAGTTTAAAAGAAGCTTTGACCTTTCGGTGGGACTGAAGTTGAAGCCACGGGGGAATCACTGGGACACCACACCACTGTCTGAGTCACACAGCATGGCAAATGCTCACACAAAATATATTTTTTTTCCACTCTGCCCAGTATCACTTTCACGTTTCCTGTGGATTTCATGTATTTTTTACTTTCTATCTCTCTGTTTTTCCATGGCCCTTTGTAACCTCTCTCCCAGTGAGTTCCCTCTTATTCTCTTTAAGTGTATAATTCAGTTTGTATATGCTATATTGTGATTCCCTCTGCCTGTTTGTGTTTTCTACATTTATAGGCCACTTCTCTGTAGAATTAGCATTTGTCACATCCTTCTGTGTGTTTTGTCCCTTGCCTGCTTTCATTATGCTGTTCCCCTTATGAAGAAGTGACAATTGGACTGGGCAGTTCTCAAAGCGACATAGTTCTATAGTTATTTTATAGCATTGTTGATTTTGCAAAACATCTTCTATTCCACATATTTGAGTCCAGTACTTTAAAAGATATTCACTACTGAGGCCAGAGTGGTTCCTCTATGAAACTTTTATTGCCCTGAATAAGAACCTAGAAGAGACACTAACTAGCAATGGAAATGAACTTTCGTCAGCAGATTTAAGTTTGTGTGATTGTAACTGTGTGGACTACTGTGAGAAGAAGAGACACAAGAAAACAAAAAAAGTTTGCCTCTTTTGTCACAGTACCGCAAAGTCTCAAAAATCCCATTTTGGGACTGTGTTTTGTGTTTAAAGTTGTGTGTTGTTTGAATGTTCACCATCTGATACAAATGTGGCACATGTGGTTGGTTTTGAAATTTGAATCTTTGGTTGTGGTCTTAACACTCCTAATTTATGTAATATGACATGAACTACACAAAACCTTCAAATTGACATTAAGTTTAGAGTTTCTTCACATGATCTGTGATATAAAGTGCACAGTCTCTTTTTATATCTACCTGTGATCACACTGAGTATTTTATGCTATACCTTAAGGCAAAAAGAGTGTTCATATTTATACTTTTTCTAAATTATATCACACATGTTTGAGCATCTGTTCACATAAACTGATAGAATATTGTTATTAACCTCTTTCCCCAAGTAAGAGATTAAAGATGTGTTGAGATTAACTAGTTGCTTTAAATTACCTGGAGCTATGTGCCAATATATTTGGGATGTGGTGGTGAAACTGGAGTACTCAAAGGAAACCTCCCCCCCCACACACACACACACACACACACACACACACACACACACACACACACACACACACACACACACACACACACACACACACGCACTCACACACACACCTATAGCAGATTATTGATCAAGTTTCCCTCCCTTGGCGAGACATATAGATCAAAGACTATCATTAATCCATGAATCACAGCGCAGGAGAAACCTACAGCCAGTTTATGGAAATGAGGATCCTCTTTGACTTTGACTTCCTGCACATCAAAAAGTTCTTTGCTTAGAAGCGTAACGGTTAATTCTTGTGCCCCTGGCAAAGAATAATGTTTCCACAAAGGCATGATTCATCATTACTTTGCCTTTTTATTGGTAATCATTTTGAAATGGTGAGATGCACAATGTCAAACATAAAGGGGATGACTCATGCATAACCAGTGAAATGGAGCCGGCAGTTTCACATCCAAATAGTTTCACTGCACGTCTCGTAACAGCCGACAAGTACAGAATACTGAATCGGCTGAGCAGTGTCAACTCAATCACCTCCAGTCAGACAGCCTTTGATCCGGCCATTCTCTTCTGCAGTGCCCAGTCGCAGAGGACTAATTTCCTAATGGACTCCGGTGAGCGTGTGCCAAAGAGCACGCTGGGGATAAATGAATAGCATCCATTAGATAAAATGGCCTTCGGTAAATTGTGGCCACTCTGCATAAACGAACAGGAGCAGCAGCCGATGGATGGAGAAGCCTTATAACCAGCTAATGGAAGCACACAGTCACCGTGGCCTTTGTCGTAAATATGGTCAGTTCACAACTGGTTACTGACTTGATGACTTGAAGAGATTCATATTTCGGGTTAGTTTATGGTAATCTCATCATGGGAAATATTTTGACATCCAGTGCCTGGGAGGAAGCTATTTAGTGCCGTGCTGAGTATTACCGGTATTACCGTGGTGCAATTTGGTTGATTGGATGGAGCTCTGATCTGTGTGTTCCCTCTCTTGCTAAATCTTTCTATTCAAAATCATTTTTACCAAAAAACTCAACAAAAGTAAACAAAAAGCCTTTCAACGTCTGATGAGAGCGGAGCTGATAACCCTTACACAGCAATGATGAAACATGCAGCACATACTTTAATACAAATAGTCAATTTAGGCTGCATGATGGACTTCCTGTATTTCCACATTAAAATATATTACCACAGACTGTTAGAATAGAAAAAAAAAGGGATTCCCCCGATTTTCATTGCTGCTCAGTCCAGTTCTCATTAACAACAGAAAATATTCAGGCATAATTGCAAGAGTTAATGTTTAGTCAGGAAGACTTCACTGACCATATCCAATATCCCATAGACCATGTCCCTGTCAATGACCCTGACCCTGACCCTGACCCTGTCCCTGTCGCAGGTTTGTAGCAACAGAAGCATGTTTTACTTTAATTCCAACAATTTATTCTGAGGAAAAAGCCCACAAAAGGCTCCATCCAGTCAATGTGTAGATCCACCAAAATCACCATCAGTGGAGAGGAACTGCAATATCTACTCTCAGTTGACAATTAATTTAGTTTCAGACGACACAACCAATGAGAGAAGTCTCACCCTGAAAGGTATAAATGGTTGTGGATCACTTTGTAACAGGATACAATACAGACACCTCGTATGATAGGGGGAGATCTGGGATTTTCTTCCAGTTTCCTATCTATAATGAGGCAGACGTGTTTTCATGGTGTTTCTCACTGGCACTTTTTTATCTGGTCTCCTCGCAACCTTATCTATGACCCAAAAAAAAAAAATTTAGATAAGACCGATAGTAATAGCAGGAGAGAGCTGTGAGGACTACAAGCCTATCATTTTCATTTAAAAAGGGATACTTAAAAAGAAATTACATTGTCAGGCTGTAGTGATAAAAGTGAGGGAAGGGGGGATGGGGGGGGGAGGCGGATTTAGCCAATTGGCAAGTGTTTGTTCATCACTTAGACACCAACCAAAACATGCAGTGAAACTCCATACTTTCTGAAAACAGAAAAGACAAAAAAAAATAAGAGAGAAGTGGGGGAGGTTTGCTCCACAGGGCATTGAACTATCTGACATTCCAGTTAAATGCACGGGGATAAAACCAGGTGTGAAACCACCTCTCCTGTTTAGACTTGACGCCACAAACACAGAGGACCATCTGGCAGCCTGACAGCCTGCTAAACACAGTCTGTCTCTGCTGTCTTGGGAAAGTGGAGCCGAAATTGGAGAAATATAATGTGGCGCATGGAAAACACCTAATTTCCCCCGTAACTTTCCATCAAGGCTGCCTCCGAGTTGATAGCCTGCAAAACCACAGATGTCATTCATAAAGATATGGAATGTCTTTTCAGGCCCGGAAACCTTTGCACTGACAAAACGAGCTTTACACCCAATGCATAACTGAAAATAGAGGATCCACGAAGCCATATGCAATGAAGAGAGCAGAATCTAATAGAAATGCATCCTTTTTGGGTGGAGGGGAACGTTTCATTCTGAACAAGTCTTCTTCGACACGGTGTAATAGCTGTGAAATAGATGTGAATTGTGCAGAAATGCAACACTGAGAAAGCAATTTTCTCACGTAAATACGGAAAGACGCAATCGCCATTTCTTATATGACGGTTCAACAAGTGGCTGATGAAATTCCAGCAGCTCTGCACGCACATTAGCAAATATAAATGTCAGCTTTTATTTTCCAAAAATGTAGTAGACAGAACAAACAATATGTGACTTTTTCTCACGGCAATGTAATAATAACCATACAAGCAAAACCGACTTTAATAGGCTATGAATCGTTGCTCCATTAGAGGAAAACCATGCAAGTCTTCAAGCACATAACATATGATTTCATTTTTGCTTCTGCACTTCAAACTGAAAGTTCTGCTCGGCAAACATCCCATCAAAACTGAATAGTTTGTTTTGATCTGTTCCTTAAAGTTTATCATTTCAACAAGCTTCTGCCTCTTTATGAAACATTCAACATATGAAGCTTTCATGGAAATAATGATTCACTTCTCAGTTATTCAGGATTAATTAATATGGAGTGAAAACCGCTGGCAGTGTTGGAGAATAGGCAGCATGATGCGGAAATATGATTTAGGACATGATGATCATCTTTTAGTTGCTCCCTTTTGAGGTTGGTAAACTTTTATTAGTATCATTAAACTGTTGCACTGGATGGCAGAATGTTATTTTTTTATATAATTCACAGCAGCTTCTGGTTGGGCGACAGGCTGTTGTGCCATTCCCTTTATCCTGACAAAAAAAAAAAAAAATCTGTTTTCAATCATCACATTCGAGGTAAGCTCCACAATCATGGTGACAGTAATATAAATAGAACACACGCAAAATTATACAAATATTTTTTTTTTCAAGGAAGTTGGTTGCATATCCTCACTGCAATTTGAGAGCAAATCCAAATTCACACCTTATGAGAGGTAAACGATCGCGAGGCAAATATTTACCAGACATAAACATTCACTTTATAAAGGAAACAAGTCAGACCCAAAGGACTGGGTACGCAGCAAGAAACCCAAACATCCAGGGACTTTGTTTAAGCAAAGTCTGTGAAGATCCTTGAATGAGTGATTAAAGTCACACTATTTGTTGGTTTAATGACACGTGACCGGCTAAATCAATGAATTTCTGAATCCATTTCAGCCTGAAGGAAAACATGAAGACATTTGAACAGTGTAACCTGATGGATAAGTAACAACCACTTAATGAGGCAGCAGATTTACATCTGAACAGTATTTTTTTTATAGTTTTGCAGTTTAATGACATTTAACACTTCACTCACAGTCTGATTGTATGAACCAGCTTCCATCTTAAATTGATCTTAAAAAATCTTAAAAAATGACTTTTTTTTCTCCTTTGTTTTTTTTTTTTTTTTTACGAGTCCCGGGCGGCCGGGACTCATTCCTTGGTTCTCATGCTGATAGCTGATAAAGATGGAGTGTGCTTGTCCTTTGGAAAAACAAAAGAGCTTCTGCAGCCCGGTTTGATAACGTTGGAATGTCTCTTTGTGTCTACTTTGTAAATCGGAGAATGCAAAGTGGGATCGTCCCTCTGCATTATCTACCAGAGCAATGTAAAGCATTGACACACTGAGCAGAGAAAATAAACAGACACTATCAGGATGTTGAATACAGAGAATAGCTTCAGACGGAGCGATGCATTATTTATGCGGCGCATACACCGTAAGATATCGCTTACATGACCAGACCACGAGCCCTAAAGGTTGGATTGGTTTTCTATACTGCACTGCTCTGTGATTCTCCAATTGACCATTGACGCAAAGCTGCTGATCACTTCTACACAGCTTTGCATACGATTTGCCTTCTAATGTCACATCTCAGGTTGCGCTTTCTCCTTTGCAGCGACACACACCTCAATACACAGTCCTTTTTTTCCCGCTGCAAGTGTAAGTGATCAAAATCGAGTATAATTACCAAAGGGCCCTGGCCCTCCAGGTCAGGCCTCCACAGGAGGCCTTATGTTACGGCTGAAGGTCCCTAATAAAAACTCTATCTGCATCCATCATTGTCATAACTGAGAAACTTGAACCTTGTAGCACCTACAAGACATCCACACTGCCGAGAGCCAAGATTTTATTTTCAGATAGCTTCAGGTTTCAGGTTTCAACATTTCCATTATCGTCTAAAGTGTCTGCAGTGTGCGAGTACATTCAGGAGAGTTATGCTGGAGAGAATGTGAGAAAAAGTGGTGACATGCACACGTCTTTACAAAAGTTCAGTAAAGTCCTTTATGGCACCTTTTGTGTGGGATCGTACATAAAAAGACTTTCATCACGGACTTATAGTTTGAAAATGCAAAATGTCTCAATAAATGAGTCGAGAGACTCACCAGCAGTGTCGGGCTGCACGAGGTCCAGTCTTTAGGGGGCGGGACCAGAATAATGACAGTATAATCTGTAAATGACAATTGTTGTGCAAAGAAGTAGGACTGCATCATACAAAAAAAAAAAATGATAATAACTTTTTACAGAACAGAAGTGCAATTTCAAAATTGTATATTCATTGATGTCTGCTGTTACAAAATACAGTGAAATGTAGAATTCAAATGTTCTCCATTTGCTTTTTTCCCCCCCACTTATCTAAATTTTTTGCATCTGAAAATGCAACTAAATATTCAACAGTGTTTTTTAAGTGGGCATCATCTCTGCAGGCTTCAGCATGTCATTACAGCCACACCATGATGTGAAGGAAGCTGATTTGTATACCCTCGACTCTCACAATTAAAACAATAACAGTTAATTACAAAGTCAAATCTCAGGTTGTGATGGAAACATTGGCAGGCCTGATTTTGGTCCATATGTTTGACACAACTGGTTTATATCAGTGAACAGATGACCGCAACTGAAAATAGACACTTTCTCTCAAAGATAAATCTGTGTTGACCAATATACGGTTTTTACGGAGCATCATGGCAAAAGCTGCTGTACCTCGTCTCCTCAAATGTTGCAGTTGTTACGGTTCCGGTTTTCCATAAAGATCATTTTACAGGATAATTAGTTGAGTTAGTTGAGTTTGCTCGTCAATGCCCCTGACCCTGCTGTATGAGAGCATCCCTCCTTCAGTTAGTTTACAAACTGGGTTTTTTTTTTTTTTTTTTGTGAAGAAATACTTGTGGAAGGAGGAGGGAATTCAGAGATAACGGTGGGAACTGTGAAGGTGATTCAGACTATGCTAAGTTTCACAACACGAGGGATGATGTGTTTTGTATTTCTGTACAATTCATGCACGTATGCGTTTTCGATGGAAGTTATAAGTTTTGCTGTTCGTCCATAAAATACTCTTTTTTTCAAATAAGGCTACAAAGTAAATGCCTTCTGTCTGATTTATTTATTTTTTGGTATTTCACATAGAAACATATTTCATCAACACACTTCTCGAACTTAATTTTATGTTTCTCGCCAAACAATTTTGAAAAAATTAGAATTTCATCTTGCAAGCTTCACAAAGAAAACGAGACACTTTCTCTTATAAAAACATGAATCCTTCTTCTATTTGTTATTTGTTTGTTAATCCAGGTGAAACTTTTCAACATGAAGGGTTAAAGGCTACCGCTGATATATCTCTTTAATGTTTACACAAATCCATAGCTCTTACTTCAGAATCCAAGCTGATCATGAACAGAAAATATAGATAAGAGGAATGACAAATCAGTAGATCACGATATGACGGGGCCAAAACAAACCTAAATGGAGGAAGAGACATCTTAACTTTTTCTAAAATCAATAAATTGAAGGGAGGATGGCAGCGCTACTCCCCTCTAAAAGCCCCGGGGTGATTGTGAAATCAACAGAGGCCTCCCGACTGTCCGTGTAAATAATGTCAGCGTAACTTACAACTACTGAGCAACTATAAAGCTTGTGTTTGTACTGTCTCAGATATGAGTCTGACAGAGAAACTTTGAACATAGTCATAACATAGAGATATATACAAAAAGTTTATTATAGAATTGTATTGAAATGTTGCAGATGATACATTAACAATGATATATTAGATGTTTATTGTTGGTGTTTGGTAAACAGTTCGGTTTTTCTTCTTAATGGGAAGATTACAGATTTTTTTCACTTAAAAAAAAAAAATAGAAAAAAAAAGAAAGACATTACATCCCTGAACCACTGAGGAAATGAGAGGAGTCTTTGTGGATTTCCAGTGAAGAAGAAGGCGTCGTCTTGTCAATAATGAAGTGAAAGCGACGACATCCAATTGGTTCAGTGACAATCTTTCTCTGCACACAGCTGTGTGTACATGAATGACGATAAAGTTCAAATCAACTCAGTTCAATAAAAATCCTACAGTGCTTTTTGTCCTGAAAAGTTCCTCCTCTGGTCAGATTTGTTCATAGATCATTACTCTTATTGATAAAGCAGCTGAGTTAATAGAAAGAAGAAGCAGGCAGTGCAGCATTTATGCTTTAAAAAACAGTTGTTTCTTCCTCCATCCCTTAAAATTAAGATGACACAAGAGTATATCCATATTAAATTAAATTCTTTGATTCTGAATTAAATTGGGTTGAATGTGTTCAGGTTGGATGTGAGAAATTCACTGTTAATCACCCACAGAGAAAGAGACACAGTAAGATGTGCTTATTTTACAAAACACTGGATTTAGTGTAGTGTTTTTTCGTTTTTCAAGATAAATTAGTTCACATGTGATTCGGGAAAGCTACAGGATGGAGGATCCGCAGGTCACAGAATCTGAGGATAAGAGCCTCATTATGTTTTTCAGACTGGTTGTTGTTTATTGTGGAGGACTTTAGCCTTCTGAAACAGAACACAGGGGAATAAATGTGTTTATAGTAAAGTGCTTTCATCACTGCGACAGTTTTCAGTGGTTTGCAATTCCAGCTCACTGACTGGCTGACTGATAAACTCATGAGGGCCCTTTAAACTCCCCACTAACCTCTTCTACTGGGAAAATCCACAACATACATTTATCTCCAAATTAGTTTATTTTTTTGTCCAATAATAAAAAATATAAAAATGGAAAAACCATATTTTGGTATTTTACCTCACACTGTGAAATAATATAAAACTAAATGAAGTAACAAACAGTATTAGATAAAGTAATCTGAATGTCTTCCTTGACTCAGTCACATCATCTCAAAGCCACTATTGAACTGGTGATTGAACTCTGCTTCAATTTGGACCAGGAAACTCAGAAAGACACACACAGAGACAAGCAGAACCGGATGCACACGATCTCTCTATGTCGGACTGTGTGTCACTAATGTCCCTGTTTACATTGTCTGATCAGTCTAACCCCATGAGGGCAAATGGTTCAGGATCTGGTCAAATATTTTAGTGAACAAGAGCAATCAGAGATTTCTGACGTCCGCCAACGTTGACCTGGACTGAGAAGGAAAGACATATTATCTAAATTGTAATTGTAATTTTAATCTGTATTTGGTTTCCATGAAACAATCTGAAGGTAGTATATTGCCAACTGATACATGAATGAACAATAATTTGGTGAAGATCTGTCGTGTACTTTTGATGTGACAGATCATTTGAGACCCCAGAAATTAAAATCCGGATCCAGAATTCGGATCCAGATTCAGATCTGGATCACTTTCAAAATGTGATCGTTTCTTCTATAATCTAATATCTATCTGTGGTGAAAATTTGGTGAAGATTCGTCAAATAGTTTTGATGCAATTTGCTTAAGACTGCAAAAACTGAAATCCCGATCCAGACTCAAGATCCAGGTCTGGATCACTCCCAACATTTAATGGCGTCATTTTGGGGCCTAAGATCCATCTCTGGTCAAAAATTTGGTGAAGAATTCCATAGTTTTGACGTCATCCTGCTAACTGACAGACCAAATAGACCAAAAGATCAAAACCATTGTCTGCTAGAAGTTTTGTCATTGTTCATTTTTGACAACTGCAGAATTTGTCGTACGTCAAATCAAACCTGATGAATCAAAAAGGTGTTTCTCAATTCAATTCTCAATAACATCTCTCACTTTCTGTGCAGAAATATCATAATTGTCTAGCATTGAGATGTGTTTTCAATTCAACCCTTTGGGTTTGATCCCGACCACGTTGGCCCAAGAGCAGTGTGGTGCAGCAAACGACTGCAGGAAACATAACCCAGTTTCTTATGAGCTGTTTTGTTTTGTTGGCTATATCCCAGCCATTTATCATCTGCTGGTTAGACCCTTTCCACTGCATAAAAGCCCACATTTTTCAGCTTCTATTGAAAAAAACACTGCTTCCTCTTTGGGTCTCTTGGCTGCAGTGTTTACAGTGACATTATGACAAGTGTGAACAGGCTCTAAAACCACTAAACACAGGAACTATTGTGTCATTATGTCGCTGCTTTGCTCTCATGTACATGCTCAGGATTTCCATGTCTGTTATTCTTGTGACATCTTTATTGTCTAAATAGTCAGATTACCACAAACACCCACAGTATATAGTATACAGTATATCGTGATTTTGAGTACCACCACCATTGCAAGTATTTTTTGTCAAGTTATCACCCACTTTATTTAATCTGTATTTGACTGTCTTGTCAATCACAGTTTATTTCCATGTAATACTCTGCCATCAAGTAAAGGACGACTGAAGATCTGCATTCAGCCCAGTAGTTGAATAACGCAGATCAAATATCTCGCCAGGTGTCGTCATGTCAATAGTTGAAAAGACAAACCACCTTGACAATTACAAGAACTTGTCCAACACGGCAGATTCTAACAAAATCATGTAAGGTACAGTTCAACTGAATTATACATTACACAATATTGAGCAGACGAGCTAAACTCCCAGGGCACTTGTAGATTTTTGACATAATTAATGTCTTACCCCTGAAAAACATTCCATTTTGACTACTTAAAGACTTTCATGGAGAACCAACTTTAAAGTTGAAGTCATATTACATTGCTTTATAGAGATGATCCGTTAATGAAAACCATTGTTACCTTAATTTCTGTTAAAAAGATGACATATCTTAAACTTGGATATGGCTCTCTAAAGACAAAAGCCAAGGGTGACACTGAGGTCACATGGTCTCTATTTGCCTAAAAAGGGAAGAAGCCAAAGGATGAGAAGCTGTCAGTTCTCATTTTTTGTATTTCTTCGTTTGAGTAAAGTTTTGCGCTTACACTACAATGTCTTGAAAACCAAGTCCACTTACATGGAAATGGCAAAAGTGATGAAAACAATACGGTTATCATGTTAAGCCACTTGTAGGTGCTATTGTTTGTTTTTGCAATGAAACCACACATACATGCACACAAAGAACAATACTTTAAGAACATTAACGATGGCGAGTACTTGGAAATTCATATAGATCAGAGGTCGGCGACCTGTTTCACACTGAACAGAACAAACTGGAATTTTAATGTATTTATTTTTTTTACTGATCATTCACATTCCATTTTAAAAGTCTTAATTAGACACCCGGAACCCGTTCGGGACCCAGTGCGCATGCACGGAGGAGGAGGCTGTTGACAGACGTAAATAGGAGTGGCACACAGGTCAGCTCCAGGGTTGCCAGATGTGACTCACTGTTTTACGGCCCAAACAAGGTAAAACCCACACACCTCAATAAAAATCAGCACAAATGTCAGCTTATGTAGGGAATAATGTTGAAACCCCCAAACTATGTGTAATAAAGAACACGCCATAAACACTCAAATGCAGGAAATTAAACAAAGCTAAAAGCTAAGAGAGTTTGGCTCCATAATTGGGGGATAAACGCCATATCTGGCAACGCCAGTCAGCGTGTAGATCCATTTTCAAGTGGAGCGACAAACTCTAGACAGGAGGATGAGGAGGAAAGAAGAAGGAAGACAAGGTAAAAAGAGAGCACAGCTTTGAAAAGCCTTTAACATTTTGGTGGAGGCGCTTCCTCTGGCGCTTATTAGTGACGTCAGTCACACCTCGACGGGGACGCAGTAGCTTGTAGAATAATATCAGAAATGGGTCTGGTGTGAAAAAAAAATGGAGCTTTCATTGCCACAAAACAGGACTGAAATGAGTCACTGTGGGTGAGTAAAAAAAACAAACAAAAAAACAATCTGAATTTGGTCGCTTTTCCCTGCAGTGTGAACGAGGCCCAACACACATATTGATAACACACCTATAGATAACCAGGCTCAGCTGACAGCAATTAAGTAGTAATGAATGTGAGACACATGAATTGTGGAACAGCAAGACACTAACAGGGAACACGAAGCCACCCTTATTCACACTTCAAATGTGTAATGCATCATTCATTGATTTAAAACAAAGAAACAAAAGCAATCAGTGGAGCAGAGATCCCTCATATTAACCTAAAGAAGAACTAAGACCAGAACAATATGACAATTACACAGGAACAAAACACAGGGAAAACAAACCACCAAGACACAAGGCATGATAAAAGCCTAAACAAAAAGCACAAAAACAAAGACAAAAATAAAATGGTATTCTTTTCAAATTACTGCTGTGATTTCAGTCCAACACAAATACAGACCTACATTAGTATTAGTGTTTAATACATAATAACCTGTAGAGAAGATGTTTTTGAATATTGGGGTATATTTTCTGGTTCAGGTTAGTCATTACTGCCATAAAATGTTGCTTGATGTGATGTGGTTGCCTGCCAATAAAAATGTTCTGAGACCACAAGGCAGCATGCCATTACTTCTGAGGAGCAGCTGTAGGCCTTTATATATAAGTGTGTGTGTGTGTGTTTAATATTTTGTTGGCTTAGTAGATCATTTCTGATTAAGCCATGTTAAGTTAACTGTAAATGCGTTAGTCGCCCGCTGTAAAAGAAGTGTTTGTGCAAAGGCGACGACAAACTAACATTTGTCATTCAACAGACCGTCGTGTTTTTTTTCGGGTTTGCTCAACCGTCACTACTCAGACCCTCTTGAGCAAATTTCTGCGTATATCCTCTCCAGCAACTGTACGTGAGCAAAGCCTGTCATTTCCCCAGGAATAGAAGGGTAGTTAAAATTACAGCTTTTGAGGAGTGGAAATTTACGCACTCTGTGGAGCTGAGACAAAAAAGAAAGCCATATGGTTGCATTTACATCTTCAAACATGGCGAGTGTTCTGATATAAGGGGAATCTTTAATGATATGTGACACAGGATTTTGTTTGAAATATAAAATGCGTAGTTGACGCAAACTCAAACCTTCAAATATCTCAGCTTTATAATTAAAAAAAAAACAACTTTGCCAGACAGCTTAAACACTCGTATTGATTTTAGACCGGGGGTGTCAAACGTAATGCCCCTGGGCCAAAACCCATGCACTGGGTGAACATGCAAACTCTAAATTGAAAGATAATGATTCGTAATCTTCAAAACCTATTTTCAGTGCTGTTTCAACTTATTTTTTTTAAATATATCCATCCTCCAACAGTCTGAGTCTCACCAGAGGATCATTGTTCTATAGGGTTCATTTAACCTTTCATCGGAATGAAAAATGAAAGTGCCTCAGTATTACAAATATTTTATTGGTTCTATGTAATACGTTACTAATTATAGTTTATAAACTATGAGCTTATGTCTTTGAGCTCTTTTCTCTGCTCAAAAATGTATGAAACATATTTTGCTATAATAACTTCTGTTATACTGAATGTATTGACACTAAATTCATTATTTACCTCGACTTTATGTTTTTTGAATTATATATTTGCCATCAAAGATAAAAAGAAAGCTAGTTTGGGGGGTATTTCTCTGAAATATTCTGTGTTCTGCCATTTTTTTGTTTAAGGCTCATTGAAACTCATTGAAACTCATTGAACATTGTGCCAACCCAAGTTCAGTAAACATTTTAATCTCAGCTAGATAAAAGTAATATTGTTTGCACTCTCTGTTTTCTGAGGTTACTGCCATCCAACTAATGTTGTTCTTAATCATGCCGTATTCAAGTAAAGACCCCCAGCTTGCAGTGGAGCGTACTATAGCGTTGCGTAAAAACGCACACCCTGATTGTGAGTCTTTCGGACTGGAGACGTCCACGCACACTGCCGCCTCACTCGTCCAGCGTCTGAGAGGGGAGGACAAGGTGTAGAGCCGCCGTCTGTCCGAGTGGGGGCGGCGTTGGACAGCCACTTCCGACGAGGCATCCCGGCGCGCAGCCCTCCGATTCCCCCAGCTAAACCCTCCTCATCCGCACTTGTGGGATCAGCAATTCAGATCGCATGCAAATCCAGGAGCGTCACTGTGGACGTGTGTGTGTGTGTGTGTGTGTGTGAGAGAGAGAGAGAGAGAAAGGGCAAAAGAGAGGGGGAGAGAAGTGCAGTTGCATTCCTGGAGAGAGAGGGAGAGAGAGAGAGATCCCTGAGATCCCTGGCCCTTCCTCCTCCTCCTCCTCCTCCTCCTCTTCCTTGCACTCTTCCCTCCTGCTTGTCTCTCCAGCCGGCGGCGGCACGCAGGGATTTCGAACCCGGGCTGCAGATGCGAGGATCGGGGCTGGAAGTTGAGAAAAGGAGGCTCGCTTCTTCACGGATAAGTTTTGGAGTTTGCCGCCAGCGGGGACGCACCGGGTGGTCGCTTTTAGTCTGAAAG
>OMNM01041612.1:2021-17234 GCA_900302745.1 Parablennius parvicornis
ACGGAGGAGGGAGACACGTAAGTTTGAGCAGGGGTAGCGCTGCGGAGTATCGCTATGTTTGTTTTGTTTTTGTTTTTCGGAGGTGCAGTCGTGTTTGCGATGCGGGTCGAGCAGGGCCCCCCGCTCGGGTGTCTGGAGGTAATTCGACGCCTTTCCTGTGGGGGGAATGTCTTCCTCGAGCCCGTCAGTACAATGCACAGGGCCCGGGCCTGGGCCTCGCTCCGACCGGGCCCAGAGCTCCAGTTTAAAGCCCCCACGGTTCATTAAGAGTTTTAGCTGCTCTGTGGAGAGCCGTTCCGGTGCGATAACGGGCCCGGCTGTGGTCGGACACGGCTTTGTCGAACGTAAACAAAAGGCCATTATCAGAAGAGGATCTATTATGGCCGCGGGTCAGATTGGGAAAGTCCCGGGCGCGCCGCCAGCACATCCCAGCGACGCGCGTTCCCGTGAAGTGGAAAAAACTTGAGGAAAAAGTACATTTAAGTACAACAAATGCAACTTTGCAAAGCAAGGGTGTAAAGTTCATTGTGACATCGGGTTATTCTTAACACTAAACAAGAAAACCAATAACGTCGTTCATTTTTAATCCTCGCGTTGTTCATCCGCGAAGAAATGTCCCCTCAAGATATAAATGAAATAGTATGATAACATCCCATCGTGATCTTAATTATCATTGTTATCTATATTTGTGTAAATCCCGGTGTAAAGAAGAAAAAAGAAACATTCCAAAACAACCATATTAGTTTTTAGAGGGAGGGGGGATACAACTTGGGAAATTCCCATTTCCCACTCTGGATCTTTCAAACTGCAGCTAACAAAGGTGTCCAGCAAACATCTGCAAATAAATAATAAACACAATTTCCATTCCAAATATAAGTAAACATACAGACAAAAAAAGTTGAAGGTAAACTCAAAAAATGTTTTATACAGTTTAACACACATAGTTATATGCTGTTGTTTATAAAAAGCTATATATTAGCTATATTGTAAAGTAAGAGTTAAAAATACTATTCTTAATGGAGAGACACAAATGCCTTCACATTAGCTGATGATAGTTCTCTGAAACATCCTGCTCACCGAGTGGGAAGTTCCCACTATAAAATAATTAAAATGTATTTCCCCTCAGGGATGTCGGAGCTTTATCACTTCAGTTAATCATGAACATGCCATACAAATGCCTACAATTTGAACCCTTTTTAAAACCATTTGATCTGCATTTTTGTAGTAATTTGCTGTTTTATATCCCAGTAGCTCAAATCTCAAGCGCAGTAGTGTAATTTTAATGTATTTTGTTTGAGAAATGTGTTTAAAACAAGAAACTGTATTCAGTTGATTGTGATCAACAAAGCAATTAAATTCTTAGATTATGCCTATTCATTTTTTAATTTTTTTGTCTTGGAAGGAGCATTGAAACAAGTACTGCTTATATTTTACACTTCTTAGAGACATACTTACGATCAGCCTTGTTTTGGTGTTTTGCTTGTACTTTACTATGAAGTAGTATATCTTGAAGCTGCACCTCTGTTGAGTACATGTTGAGTATTTGACTGCTTATAGACCAATGACCAATGTCTGAATGTGACAATAGCCACTGTTGTTCCTCGTAACTAACTATAATTATCTTTATTCATCAATCTTTGGTTCAAGTGAATTGCAGGAATGTGACTTTAATTATTATGACCCAAAGGCTGGAAGTTCCTGGTGCAAAGGAATAAAGAATGAAATATTTTTATTGATTTACTATTATTGAAAAAAAGAATAGGAATGTTTACAGCTAGCCATTAGCTGTTGGGCTGTGGTGGGTATTGTACATTTCCAGCCTTTAGACCATGTAAAAGCCTGCAGAACCAGCTGTTGCACTTTGCAGTTATTTTCAGTGGAGCGATGTCATTTGAAATATATTTAAAGCATTTCCCTGTGGTTGTTTTAAAAGGCTTTCTGGCTTCTCTCTCAACAGTTTGCTTCACTTGGCCATCATCCACGAGGCGAAGGAGTACATCAAAACAATGATCGAGCTGTCGAGGAACACAGACTTCCTCAACACACAGAACGACCTGAGACAGGTATGCAAACTGTCTCTTTGTTTGCCTTAATCCATCACCCCAACTTTCCATTTCCAACTTCTTTTTTTTTTTTTTTTTTTTTTTTAATTCACGTTTTTGTTTTTCTTCTCTCCCTCTCCAGACTCCTTTGCACTTGGCGGTGATCACGAACCAGCCGGACGTGTGTCATTGTCTCCTGGCGTCTGGCTGCGACCTCACGCTGGTGGACAACAGCGGGGACTCGCCTCTGCACATCGCCTGTCGCCACGGGAACCTGCACTGCTTCAGCGTCCTCACACAGAGCTGCCGGCCCGAGCATCTACACACGGCGATGGCCGCCTGCAACTTCAACGGTAACTTTTCATGGGGGCTGATGTTCTGCTGTGGCCAGTAAAAAATCACTACGTTTTTGTAGAATTAGGCAACTAGAAAGATGAATTGGTTTAAGCTGCTCAGGGTATTTTCCACACACTGAATGACCCACTGTTGCTTTTTAACTACTGTTTAGAAAGAAGGATTGGAGTCACTCATTTATCCTCCAATCCTCTAAAGAGAAAGGAAACATTCAAGTAAGCGGGGGAAATACCCTTCGTTTGCTCTCACAATCTGGCTAAAACCCATGTATTACACAGAAGTTAATGTTAGATTCTAAGGCCCCAAATAGAAAAGGGTTGTCTCTTCCACTTTTAGACTTGTGCATAAACATGTTTATCCTAACCGTGGAAATGACTGCGCAGATCATACAATAACTTTAAGTAATCCCACATCTTTTTCTTCTTTTTTTTTTTTTTAAGTCAAGTTGTTTCTAGAAATGTTTTTTGTATATTTATGTTTTGCCAGATGTAAGTTGGGGAGTTGCGTTCAAGATTTTCCAATAGCCAATAACGCTGAATATGCACTCGGTTTGAATCCAGACTTAAAGTAGGGGCTGCTGTTGGCAAAACAAAACCCCACGAAGCTTTATATGAATCATAGCGGAGAAATGTTTATTTAAATAAAGAGTTCTATTGGATGCAGAATTATGAACATCTTGGAGTGCAGGAGTTATCAGACATGGGAAGGTTTTTACAAAAAGGATAAAAACCATGGAAATGGTTTTTGTTTAGATCTTTTTGGCTAATGTTTCCTCCGCCTCTTTCTAGGTCAAAACTGCCTCCATCTGGCATCAGTTCATGGCTTCCTCTCGCTGGTGGAGAAAATGGTGGATCTAGGCGCTGACATCAATGCAAAGGTAAACGCCACAAGCCTTCCATTTTGTAGCATCCGGATTAAAACACAAAACCTCTGTGTATTTAAACCCTCTCTCTTCCATCTCTCCAGGAGCAGCATAATGGCCGCGGTGCGCTTCATCTGGCCGTGGACCAGCAGAATGTCTCCCTGGTCAAGCTGCTGCTGCAAAAAGGAGCAGACCCCAATCTCCTGACGTCCGGAGGCCACACCCCCTACCATCTCACCTACGGCTTCGACAACAGCAGCATCAGAGAGGCGCTGCACTCTGTGACCCGCCCCGAGCTGCGCGAGCTGCCCGACAGCGAGTCGGACGACAGCGAAGAAGAAGAGGAGGAGCAGGCATCTGACGAGGAGGTGCGTCACAGAACTCCAGTGAAACTGGACTAAATAAGAGGCTACTTGCTCGGTGTGTAACATCTCATTTGTTTCCTACAGGTGGGTTACGACGACATTCAGTGGAACGGTCAATAGCGCAGAGCCCCGAGACAGCGACGATGGAAGGACAAAAAGGCCCCGGCACATACTTGGTCAGGCGGGCGAACAAGGCAGCGAGGGTGCGACTCCTGCGGCAACAGGGCAGGCGAGCGGGCGGCTGCAAGAAAGAAAAAAAAAAAACGGACTGACGGCCGAGGCGGCGACGGCTCGATCGCACATGACGCCATGTCTGTGTGTGAGGATCGCTTGTATTCTGTAGACCCTGCTACTCATTGTCATAGAAAAGCTCCATTGTATGATATTGTAAATGCTGTGTATACAAAGATGTATTTTTTATGGAAGCTGTGAACGTGTACAGTTGAGCAGGTTGTATATGTTAGACAGCTAACAGTTCCAGCACACTCCAGATAAATTAAAACACTCATATTTAACGGCGATTACTGTTGGTGTTTGTGTGAATGATTCTGAATGTTTCAATGGCAAATGAAGAAGGAAGCTTATACAGGAGTTTGCACATGGGTTGAAAATGTGACTGAGCCCAAAATATAATGGACAGCTCCTGAAAATATGAAGCTATCACTAAGGGTACCGTATTTCAAGCATCTAACAACTTCAACCAGCCAGCCACATAATGAGTCTTATAACACCAGCTTACACTCAGTCTCAGCACAAAAACAAAAGTAGCAGCAGATTCTAGGATAAAGGAAGTTTGACAAGCCCACAAGCTCTTGGTGAGAGCGAATGTGAAGCTGGAACACTCACTTTACCCAGTGCACAAAGGAAACATTTCAAAAATCTTTACTGAACCTGGAGTTGACAATATAGTAAGATAATTCAACATCTATGATACAGTATCAGACATGTCATAAATGGATCTCACGAATACATTTTAAGTAATGTAATTTTAAAAAACTTTTGCAGGAACTGGTATTATCTGAAACAATATTTCAAGAAGTCCTTTTACATATGACATGCAATTACATAAAATTTACTTTAAATAAAGTGTAGTCAGACATGATTTCCACTAATGACGATCCAGTCGGAGCGAGTTCCAAGGTTCTTGGAGCAAAGCAGCATGGGAGTTTCTTTAACTGAATCCCACCCAGGCCACACACTCCTGTGTGTGTGTGTGTGTGTGTGTGTACACTGTTGAATGAAGAGGGTCAGGAAATTCCCAGATAGCTTCAGCTGTTTGCAGCATTCCTGCTCCTCCCCCCAAAAGAAGGAAATATCCGTCTTTAATTCCACTGGACTGAAGCCGATAAATATGATAGAAAAAAAAACCGCCGGACAAATTCAACATTATACAAATAGTAAACGTTCTCAAAAATGCAAATACTGAATCAGTGTTTGAAAATAAGACTCTAAAAAGTATGAATTTCACATTATGTTCTATGGAATTATAGGTTAAATATCGAGGATATTGAACTGCTGTTAAAACTCTTGCTTGAATGTGACGGGATAAATGAAACTGGAAACTGAAGTTTCAGAAAAAACAGCCTTTAATTAATAGTTTTGCCGACATGTACAGCTGAAGTTGCAATAGAAAGGTGAAACGGGAAGGAATCAATGACTTGCTGTTGATGTTGACCTGAGCAGAGTTAATTGGGAGAAGATGTACATGACAGTAACATTCTCCCGGCAGTTCCCTGGATTATCACACAGTACAGAAAAATAGTGGAGAGGAAGCGTCAAGCAGTCTTATAAAGTGAGAATGGCAGGCGTGGCAGCAGCAGCCCTGAGGTGGTGTTTGGAGAAGGCACAGGTCAGCTGACTCCAGGTTGAAGAGGTATTGCAGTGTGTTGGGAGCTTCCCCACACCTCTAATAATCTGTTCACCTCACACTCATCAGCTGAAGTTGTGGAGCTGATCAGTGTCCGGCGGCTGTGTGACGCACCAGCCAGCCTGGAGCCACTCATGTGACGTGAGGGACAGACCAGTGTTTCTTTCCAGGGCCGGCGGGCAGCCGGCTGCAGTCAAGACGTCTCAT
Organism: Parablennius parvicornis; assembly: GCA_900302745.1. Classification (NCBI taxonomy): domain Eukaryota; kingdom Metazoa; phylum Chordata; class Actinopteri; order Blenniiformes; family Blenniidae; genus Parablennius; species Parablennius parvicornis. The sequence continues at coordinate 7,719 of OMNM01041612.1, forward strand.
GGAGACAGGAGGGCTGGGACGGATGGGTGATGTGTCAGTGCTTCCGATCTGCTGTGAAATGTCCTCCATCTTTCCCTCGTCCATATTTTAAATCAGTGCTTACAAAAAAAAAAAAAGCTCCTTCTTTTGTATCTTGGTGAGTGTGTCTGCCATTGTTTGGCTTCACTGCAATGTTTTTATATACATTAAGAGTTTGGAGAGGGCATCTCGGGCATGTCCAAGGAGAAAAGGTTGGGAACCCACATTTTTAAATAACTGCAGAAACACAACTCCAGCTCCTCCTGTGTCTTCCTTTATGCCTAGGCTTCGCCGTGAGGGGATCCACAGTCCTCACTCCCTCTCGGACAAAGCAACCAGGTGAACGTCAATCTCTGACTCCGACAGAATTCTGAAACACAAACAGCAATTTTAATGGTTACACAATCAGACCACAAACACTGAGTGCAATCATTTTATCCTATGCTTTGATCTTACCCCTGCTTTTACTTTGGGGGAAATTCCATGTTACCATAGGCCACTTAGTTGTTTTTTTGGTTTTTTTTTTTCTTTTAACGAAATGACTTTGAAGCTCAAGAAATTGCTAAGACATAGCAGCATCTTGTCTATCTGGAAACACCAAAGTAAGTACAAAATTTTAATCTGCACCCCTACCCCGGCCTTACTTGGCATGGAGCCAGAAGTACAAGTGGTTGAAAAGGAACAATGTCTGCCTGTCAGTCAGAAAGTGTACGTTGAAAGATCTATATGAAACTTAGATACTTCGTACCTCACAAATATTGAGTAATTTAGGGCAAAATTTTAGAGAAAAACAACCCCCACCCTAAAAAAAATCACCTTTTTTTTTTTTACAAAGTTAGTGTAGAGTTCAAGGGAGCTTAATTTACATCACGCAGAGCAAGATATTTTCTCTTGATATATTTTCTGTTGATAATAAACACTCAGTAGTAGCCGGCTGGATCGCACTTGTAGAGCTGTGGGCCGAACTCCTCGTCCAAGCCAAAGACTATCATATCTGGAGGAGCGATGCAGCCCACAAACAGAGAGAGATAACTCATCCAAGAATTTCACAAAAAGGTTCGGAACATCAACAAACCTATTCCACTATTTTGTGTTTATAGTCATACATAAACTGTTACAAGTGTTGATTGACATAAAATGTGGCCAAGCTATCCAGCAATGAGGCTTGCTATGCCCTTAAATGGATTTTTTTAAGGCTTCAGACTGTTGTCAAAGCTGATTTTGGACAAGCTGGTGAACGATGATGAAGACGCTGATGTCAAATTACAACTGCTGCTATTGAAGCGACAAAGTCTAATAGTAATAAATACTGTTTTGATTGAGATGCATACGTATACTGTAGTAGACTAATCCAAACACAAGGCCAGTCTGCCATGGCTCCCACATCCAACAATGCGAAACTTTAAGATTGATCTGCTTCTTTTAATTTTTTGGAATATTGTCACTAACTTAATTAATTCAATAATAATAATCCTTAAGCTCACTATTTTTTTTTGAGAGTTTAAAGAGGGACAGCATATACAAATGAATCAAAAAGAAAATATTGTTCTGGAGTCCAAGGTTATGACAAATCCCTGAAACGACACCTCGGTCCTGTACGTCACTCACAGCAGCCCAGGTGTCCCATCTCAGCATTCTGCGTGTAGACCTGGGAGATGTCTGCCATCCGTCTGCACAGCATGTCCTCGGGAATCTCATAGCCGTACTCATTTCGTACTCAGCTTGCCGCTTCATACCTGGCCCTCTGCACCTGAGATCTGATGTCAGCTTGGAGAAACAAGGCAGCAGAAAGGACTGAGTTCATTTTCTCTCACATCTCGGTGTCACCGGGCCAGTAAGGGACATTCATACCCGTCATGCCTGTCATAGCGTAGCCCATTGTCTCTGTGACCCTGAACAGATGAGAGACGGTCGTGGCATCCAAAAGCTTGTCCTGGGGAACACAAGTGGACAGACACAGTGTGACAACATGTACGCAAGAGAAAAATAACTCAAATGTTTGGTAATGTAGTGATACAAACTGGAACTTTCTTTTGTGTGACGACCACAACACAGTCCTTCCCTCTGACTGCCACGGAGGTCAGGCCCGCCTGGTTGATGGCTTTGAAGGCATACTCTGTGAACGGACAGGGGGGGGGGAAACTCTTTTCAGACATGTGACCTGACAAAGTAAAATACCTAGTAATTAGCCTGTTAATTATACATACTATTTTTTCATTCTGTTTTTTCTCTTTCGACAGGATTTGTGCCACATCATGGTCATGAGGAAGTCATTTAGATCTTGATCACCTTTCAGCTGGACTTCTGCATCCTTTAGGATGTAGTGTGACAGGATATTCACCTTATGGATATGCAGCAAGTCTGCAGAACTAGCTCATCCTATCATGGAGAGAAAAATCAGTGAGAAATGTTTCCAGGGGATTGCTAGATTAATGACACCACTGAGAGACAAACGGGTTCCAACATGTTACTAACAAGGAGAGGCAAACGTTTGTGGATGAGGAATGCAAAGCAGATAGGGAGGTGTCATGGATTCCCAAAGTTTGAAATAATAAGCCTCCACTAGTTCATGAAGGCCTATTAGACTAGTTTAACAGACTTTCTTTCAACCATTTCATTAGTTTCCTCTCAGCAATGGATTACAAACACTCACAATATTGTAAATAAATTGTGTTTTTAGGTACTAATATGTATATTTACTTGTTTGTGTTACACACAACAATTATTACTAGGTATTATAATCTAAACTTTTTAATGTCTTGTAAAATATCTCTCACAGATAGTCAATTTCTGGATTAAATCTATGTTTATTTAAACAACAAATTGCAGTAGTGTTCGTTTTATGCACTTCATGGGTTATAAACATAAACATTTTATACAAAAACCTGCTGCTGACAAGTAACTATTTTAGCAATAGCTTTGTGGGAATCATTTAATCTCTGCGTGCTAACCCTGCCCCCCACCCCCGCCACGCACACGCACACGCACACGCACACGCGGTTTCCATGGAAATATACGAGAAGCTTGAAGCAGGTAGCCACTGTTAGCATGTTAGCTGCTATGACAGGGCAGGTTGAGTTCAACTCTCGTCTGCCTCTCAACTCACCGACTTGATAAAGTCTACCCTCCGGGGAGAAGATGGTGATGTGCCGGTCAAACCCAGCACTCGACCCGCGAGACATGATGCCTCAATATCAGTCCGTTAAACCCCGAAAATATAAAAAACCTAGATAGCAAGGAATTGTAAACAAAGCAAGCATGCGCTCCGGAGCCAGTTCGTCACATTCAGGGTTTTTATATCCGGGTCATATTGTATTATTATAAAAATAATAATAATAATGATAATAATAATAAGTCACTGGTACAAAATAGACAAAGTTAATAAATGTGGCACATATTTTACGAGCTTCTGTGAACCCATCTGCTGAGTTCACAGTCTCATCTCCGATTTTGGCCTCCTCCATCTCTCCGCTGAGAAAATAGCAATCTCAGTACCCAGTAATGAAGAAAATACTCAAATTATTATAAATATTTTTGGGTACTTCAAGGATTTTTTTAAAGTATACAATATTTCTCTAATTCACTCTTCAGATTTACTACCCTTTGATTGTATTTGTGACAAAATGTACAGGCACACACACCCTCACACACAAAAATGCAAATACATCATAAATTACTTCAACATCTTTGCAAAATTACCAAAAGTTTTAACCCTTTAAATGCCAGTTTATTGAGTTGAAGGTTTTTATTTATGAAAAAAATATAAAAAGATTAAATAAATAGCAAGTTGATTTTGTCAGGTTCAAGAATGCCAACAGAATGGATTTGATTAGAAAGATTTAGTAGAAAATGTAGTTACTCCTTTATTCTCACTTTTGTCCTCCTTTAAAAAAACTTTCCGATGCAGACTCCAACCCTGCACAGAATGCTAGACTTTGTACATTTGCTAAAGTATTGTTTTTACAATATCTGTACTTTCACTGCAGACTGAATTCACTTTAAACAATGTAACAAAAGTTGTGTTCGACTACAAATTTTTAAAAATCTTTCTACTTGATAGCATGCTTGCGACGCTTATTTTCTAATAGCTGTACACTTCAGCCAATAAATGCCTCACTATTTATTTTTTTAGCAGCGCATGTCTTTAGGTCATTCAAATCTAATCTCTGGCCATCCTATTTCACAATAAAAATATAAGAGTTGGAAAAAAAGTACGGGTACTTAAAATGCTGAAGTTATTTTATTTACAGTTCCACAATGGCATAAAAATTATTTCATGAAAAACACAGCTATTGTTTGTTGTCACTTCTTCTGACTAACACACAGCCACCGTTGAGGTACTTCGTAGGTGCTCCTGTCCTCTGTGTCGTCGTAGGGGATGTGCCATGAATCTCCTGAAGTTTGGATGATGGTGTCATAACTGAGAATGCTCTGTTAACAGACAAGACATTCAAAGTTAACTAAAGTATTTCTCTTGGGATGTCCATCTTCTTCTCGGACTCTCCTTCCTCACCTGAAATCGGACCTTCCTGCCTGCAACCACGTATCCATCCACCACCAGCTGATGTCCCCTCTGCCATTTGAAGAAAAGCCGACGGGTGGCTCCATCCGGCAGGCAGGCCTTGTGATCTCTCATCAAGTCCCTGCTCACAAAGCGACAGTGGTTCCCAGAGTGCAAAGTGGCGTACAGCAGAAAGGGGTCATCCTCCGAACTGATGGACAAAAAAAACATTGTCAGTGATTATCTGAACATATCAGCATCTACAGAGTAGCTTCTAGATTATTCTGCGGTTATCAAGCTCTCACATATTGTCCGTAAAGAAGCAGTGTGCTTTCTGCTGGATGAGCTGCATGTTGCGTTTGTCCCAGGATCTGGAAGGTCGCAGCATGTGCTTCCTCCCCAGCACCAGAATAGTCAGGCCCTGACGCGCCAGCTCCGATACCACCTCTAACAACTGGAACAAACATGTGTACGTATAAAAAGTCAGAAAGATGCATCGATTAATTTTCAATACTACTTTATCCAACTAAGGGCGATGGAGTCAATTCTACTATAGGTGAAGGAAAGATACACACAGAGCATTTGTTTGTACACTGAAAATTCAATTACTACATTATTCAGGTTTTTATAAGAATACATCAATAAAACTACCAAAAGACTTTGTGTTTTCAAGTCTAAAATTTATATGCCTTTTACATTAATTTCCCCATCTTTTTAAGCTTTCCTTCAATCCAGAAAGGGAAGCAGCCTGTATAGTTTACAGCTACATAACCTATGATAAATATGTGACATATATTATACAGAGCACATTGTAAAACAGACAAATGTAGGCGACCAGACAAGTAGGCTGAGTGTGGTGTACAGTTAGAAAAACCATCTCACATGTTGCTCACAAAGAAGCATAATTAGCAGGGTTAGTCATTGTGTAACCAGCAGAAAAGCCCGGTGGTCGGACTTGTGAAATCTGTAGGAAGAAACCCCGCCCACCCAAAAAAAAACTACATAGAAAGAAAAACAACTATCGCACGTAGTGTGCAAAAGGGTTGACACCAGGTCGAAACACGAGGTCGACATATTAAAGGCTGACATGCAGGTACATTGGTGCGTAGACTCTCACCGTCTCTGACAGCTTGCTTCTGTCTTTGTTGACATTTGCTACATTCAACCCATCAACAACCACATCAAACGCTGGCTTCTTCTTCACAAAAGTCCTGAACTGCTCCAACTCCTGAATAGACAAAAAAAACAAAGGTCAATGAAAGTTTTGATGTCCAGTGAGTGACACCTGGAGAAATGTAGGTTAGTGGGAGAGTAGATTTAAGTGAGATGATGTTAACTGTTATAACTTCGGTACCTATCATTGATAATACTTTTAGGTAGGGAAGTTGTGTATGGGGCATTGTGGCCAATGAACAACACTTCCAGATCTCATTTACTTTCTTAGACATACTGATCATTTGGATATGTAATAAGTGTGTTACTTGTGGATCTATGGGGACAGTAGGGGTCAACCAGAGACCCAGATCACAAAGTAAGCAACTACTTTTTTTTGGATGAAATCAAATGTATGTGAATTAAAGGGCAGTCCAGTTTGACTTCAATGAACATTTTAAGGAACTGGATGTAAATGAAGTGGAAAGTTTAACCAACTCAGATCTGAGAATGTGCTTCTTGTCTTTCTTGGAGCCACTCCGATGGGGAACTCCAGTGTGATGCTTAGGTGACGGATGATCGGCTGGTTTCCTCACTGACTGATCACAGGACACTCATGGTAATAAATCAGTCTGGTCTTTCCTTCTTGGCAGTGAGATAGCAGAGTGCAGAGTGCATTCAGATTTGCTTTGTGATTGGTAGATTTGCAGTGCAACAATTAGTTGTTACAATACAGGAACAAGGAAGTAATACAATGATTCAAACACATAAGGGAAGTAAACCTACTTGGAACATATATCCCTCCCTGATTTACCGTACATATCTGATTTATTTCTATAATTAGGCAGGAAAGAAAATTCCGGCCCTATTATGATAAGACCTACTTCTAACAGAAATGTGATTCAAAATCTAAATATAAGGGAGCAGTTCCCTTTCAATTACTGAGGGTCAAACTCACTGAACACCGTTACTTTAAAACTCATTAAAGTTGGTAAATTTGTCTGATCAAGAGGCAAAAAAATTTAATTTGTTCACGTGTCCTATGTTTTCTATTTTCACAATAAATATGTCTCTCTGCGTGTAATGTTCAATTTCAATCTTAGTTAAAATATTAACTACATTTTATGATTGTTACTCACCTGGAAACACTGAGAAAGTCTATAAACACTAAGCCCCAGCTTTGCACTGTATCATGAGAGTAATGCTGAAGCTTACAATTGACCTACAACGCAAAGGATTATCAGTGCTTTCACTTTTAAATAGCAATGAAGTGAAAACAGGATGAAGTGAATTCCTCTGGATTTGAAACTGTGCGTGCTGTATCACAACTACACAAAACACAATGGAGATATACACGATTTTGTGTGCTCCTTTTTTTGCTTTGCTTGCTTAAAATCAACAAAAGCAGGGACAAGAACCCGTTTCTGCAGCAATGTGCTGCTACAGGAGACTGGAGGGTTGAGAGATTTGCATTTCAGTGCAGTACATGCAAAACGTCCCCAAGAAATGAAATCACATTGCTGGAGAAACAGAAGAACAGCTTGTGAGCCAAATAAGAAAGAAGAGACAGACAGAGAGAAAGCCCAGTATAATTATCCAGGGACTTTCCAGGGCTGATATGTGAAACCAGCTCATTGTGCTGCTGTGGATTATATGACTGCTTAAAACACACAAGCACGCACACACATATGCACAAGCACACACCTACTTGCATACACATGCTTACTGTACAACCATTATCACACAAAGCACAAACGTATTCAGTAAACACTACCCACAATATAACCACCGACCCATTTGGTCACTTTCCTCCTCATCCTGCTGAATTCAGGTTGACTCAAAAACAACATTTATCACCACTTCACCCTTATGTTAGCCTCACCTATGAATACATTAACTATGTTAGATTGACATTACAACTTAAAGGCCATGAGGCGGGACGGCTGAATGGTGTTTAGCACCGACGCCCTACAGCAGGAGGACTGAGGTCAGGGTTTTCCGGTGAGGAGTTTGCATGTTCCACTTGTGCCTGTGTGGGCTTTCTATGAGTAATTGTCAGTGTCAGGGTGTGTGACTGTTGGTCATAGCAGACTGTTGGTGTTTCCGAGTTTTGTGTGTTTTTCTGTTCCCTTTTAATCATCCGCTAATTATTCAGCTTATTTTATAGCAGATGTTCATATTATCATTTTACGAAACGTTCCACTGGTTGTCAGGATGGACAGACAAGAAGAAAATTGAAATGTTTAGAATGAAAGACATTTCACTAATGCAGCAGTAACATCACAGAACTGTGTGAAACATTCAAGAGTGGGACTCATCATCCTGCTGAGCTGAAGGTACAAAAATCATCTAAAAAAGAAAGAACTGCTCATTTTACTGCTGTCTTTCATTTTAACTGCGGACATTACCACGTTCAGACATAAAGATACCAGTCCTCTGCTGCTGTTTGACACACTCTGTTTACCCCTAACAATGAGCAGCCTTAAAATGAAGGGAATGAAAGAAGCCTACTTAGTTTAAACTGCATGCCGGCCCCCTCCTTTGCATCTGTTGTCTATGTCTGCTCAACAGGAGATAGCTGCAGTCCAGATGCAACACGTGGTGTTCCCATGCTGGAAATCCCCTTCATTTGACAGTCTTCCACCAACAAACTCCCCCTCCAACTGACAAACACATGCAAATTCGCTCTAGCTTCATAAATAATCTCAGCATGTTTTATTAGCTACACAACGCTCCTGCTGCCATTTCTTTTTGGAACCATTTCAGCTCAATAATCACGTTTTTACCATCACTTTATTTCTTGTTTTAAATAGGAATAAAAGCCTATTCAATAGAGTTCAATGAAAGGCCTCAGTTCTTCACACTGACACCAATATACAACAGATTAGCAAGAAAATATAATGGCTCCTGTTGCTGGAGTTTACAGAAGCATTGATTTAAAGATACTGCCAGTATTGGTCTTAATATAGTCAAACAAGCACCCTTTCTGAAAGGCACTTTACAGCATTGGAACCTGCCTGCTCAAAGCATGCAAACCATCACATTTTCATTTGATGTAATAATCTGTCCTTCTAACTGGAGATCAGAAAATGTTCCTATAAATTGCTGTTGAGAGATAATTAATCCCTCAAATTAATGTTTTGCTACACACTACAAAAAGTCAGTTCACCTCAAAAAGTATTAAAACCAACTTCCAGCAACTTTGAAGATCATTAATGAAAACTAAATGGATAACTTATTCACATCACACACAATACTGGACCATTAGATCATTGATTTACTTTGACAAAGTGGAACCCCTATAAAGCAACAGCCCTGCTTATGCTCCAGCTTCAGTACACTGAATATCAACACATCTGTTTATGTACAGAGACAAATTTCTCACAACTGAACTTTTTTTAAACATAATAATCTGCATAAATTATGATGGACCATACAGTTTAAATTCTCTTCCACCTGTAAATTATTCTAACTCAAGGTGTACAGCATTGACATTGCTACATGTTTCCACAAGATGGCAGTCATGCACAAGTGATGATGTAGAATCCCCTGTAATAAGAGAGCCGGCTTCAATCCTGATAAATAAAATGTTGACATGAAATGAAATTAAATTATTTAATCTCAGTCACCAAAATACTGGAAAAACAACATATTTAATCATTAGTAATTTTCTGTCCATCCGTCAGCTTTATCGAGCTAACTAAGGTTGAAAGGAGGTCACCAGTCCATTAGTAGTATTACAACTCTGTGTGTGTGTGCGTGTGTGTGTGTGTGTGTGTGTGTGTGTGTGTGTGTGTGTGTGTGTGTGTGTGTGTGTGTGTGTGTGTGTGTGTTACCTCTGGTTT
>OMNM01041612.1:17283-41148 GCA_900302745.1 Parablennius parvicornis
CCCTGGATTATGTCAGCCATAACTCTGTCTTTCAGCTGCTGGTATTCCTCTGCAGTCAACTGGATGGACTCTAACTCAGACCCACAGCATCGACACACTCCACTGAACACATGACACACAAATGACATGCTATGACACAAGTACGTATATAGACCTGATGATTTTCCTCATGAATGGACTTTAAAAATCAACAACACATGACAACCTGAATTCTGAACAAAACTTACTTTGTGGTTGTGTTGGTCCATCTCCCTGTCCAGTTCTGCCCTTTGAGACTGAAGACAGAAAAGAAGAGATTAAAATTATAAACATGAGGGATGATCGGGTCTGTCTCTCTGTGTATTTATACTACTGTTGTACCTCTCAAACCATTCCTTGATGGCAGTGGCGAGGCCCTGTTGGGGGTAGATTTGATTGTTCCTCATGTGCAGCAGTATGCGATGCAGCCTCTCCTGCTCCTCATTCTCCGACATACCCTGACTGTCCTCCCCTTCAGTCCTCCTCACTCCAAAAAGAACCTCCCAAGTTTCTGGATGCGGGTTCAACTTCTTCTCCATTAACTCATCATAAAGACTCCAGGCGGTGGCTCTGTCACTGTTGCGTATTGCTGCCTCGATAATGTCACCGTAGTTGCGCGGTGACGGCTTAAAGACCTGTGAAGATGGCAGTCATATATATGTTGACACATTGGCTCAGGTTAAGATGAAGTTTACTTTGAGTAATCAGATTTTTGGATTCACCTTCTTGACCTGGTTGAGGATGCTGATAGCTTCTCTCCACCTGGCCGTCCTACTGAAGGATTTGATGAACAGGCTGGAGGCTCCAGTGTCCAGAGCGGGGAAACTGCCCCGCATGATATTGTAGACCTCAAACACCTCGGCGTCCTGGCCTACACTCACACACAGCGTCAGATACCGAAGAAGTAGCTCGTAAGACAGCGTGCCAGTCTCCATGGCAACAAATGTGAGCAGGGACCTGGGATAACAAGTTGACAAAAGATTGTTTTAGTTGTGTGTTTCACTGGAGCCTTTACAGTTCACAGGAGTTCCAGTCTGATTGGATATAACAGTCTGGGCCTTCTCTTACTTGGCTATGTCCAGTTCTGCTTTTGAAGCGAACAGCGCACTCATCAACTGGATGTCAAAACGTTGTGGGTTTCCCAAAGACTCCTTCAGGTTCCTCCACTCAGTGGCAGTGAGTGGCCGGTCAGGAGGCTGCACCCTTCCTGGGAAACATCTGCCATTTAGTGCAAGAAAGTCAAGAATTTCTCTAGCCCCAATTACACAAAGGTGTGAGGAGTAGTTAGAATGTACGGTAAATAAAACAGCATGCATTGGCAAATTTCATGAACTCATATAGATAGACTTTTTTTTTATATTTGACTTTATTTATATTTTGGGTGTTTTTGAGTAGGCCAGCTACATGGCTCGATTTTTTTTAAGCCACCTTGGAGCCTCAGAGTTATGATAGATGTTCAACAAATGTGAAAAAAGTACTTTTATAAATTGTGGACCAATTTATAGTAATATTCTCTGATGAAAAGGTGATACAATTCCCAATCAATATAGCATACAATATTGTCAAATCACACAGTGAACCTGGGATGCTGGGCACTCATGCAGCACTGGATTAGGAACACACTGGGTTCTGGTTGAATCATTTCAGGAACATTTCCAGAAATCATTTTCTGTGAACACATCTCACTGTGCAATCCTCAAATGCAAGTTAAAGTTGTAACAAGTGAAGGAGAAGTCTCATGTATGCACAATCCAAGAACACAACCATCTTCTCAGGTCCAAATGTGGTTTAAAATAGACTGAGGCAGAAAGCTTTCTTTTAGTGTCACATCTGGCAAGACATTAGACATCACCATCACTAGTAAAAAAAAAAAAAAAAGTATCTTATTTGGACTTTTGTACTTTAGCAAGACAGTCATTAGGCATTATACTGCATCTATGTCATCGTGACTACTATAAAGAGTTGTCTGAGTGCCAAACTATCCTGACTAAAACTACATCTCACCTGTTCCTCTCCTCCGTTCAGGCTCCTCCTCCTTCTGCTCTCCGTCATCCTGGGAAACCAGGACTGCCTTTCTCCTAAGCATATCCGTCGTCCTCTTCGCCGTTCCAGCAGCAAACACAGATTTTGGGAAGGAGGCTTTCTTGGCCCTACGATCAACTTCATCTTCCCATAATTCCGCTCTTGCCCGTGTAAAGGGTTTGCGTTTGATACCCGTTTGTCCATCAGTTCGTCCACTGTCCTTCTTTCTGCCAGTCAGTCTACTCCCCAGATTGGAGCCTGCATCACTTGTGCACAGACAGCGTGAAAAGAATGGCACCTGCAGGGACCTCCACAGATGTTTACTTGTGGGGAGAGCTGGACGTCCTCCTCGAAGGAGAAGCTGAAAGGACCTCAAATAAACTCTGACTGCGCACATTGTGGATGTGTAACTCATGAGTTTAAAATACATAATCAATCATAACTCTGCAAAGTGCAGTCTGAGGAAATTGTTATTGTTGAGACAAAGCAGCTGATTACATATCTGACACATGCTGCTCCAGTTGCATCAATGGTTGATGGCAGTTAACCTTGCTATTTTTAAAACCCAGCGTTCAGTTAATGTCAGGTATAAATCGATAATGTGTTGTAATTGTAATTACGAATTCTACTCACACCCTCACAAGATATCTTGACGAAATAATGTTGACTTTTTCAAACAGAAAACTTCATGTAAACCACAGCTGAAAGAAAGCATGACAAGAGGCGCACAGTTGACGTCATCATTAGCAGACGATGTTCGGAAGCAGTTTTTTTTTTTTTTTCAAAATAAAATATCGTTGAATTACGACGTTACTATTGAAAGCATTTTTCAAACATTTAAGTGTTAAATCACTTCCTATATTTTTTTTTAATTTTGGAATTGGAAAAAGTGACTTTCTTAGTAGAAATGTACAATTCCTACTATGGCGACTCCAAGGCCCGCCCTTTTTTTTACATTTGATTGGCCCACAGTCACTTCCTACAAATAACTAAAGCCAATAAGATATGAGAGGGGCGGGCAGTAATTTCACCACGGTAGGATTCGTAAAAACACACAAGTGTGACGTTTTGGGGAACTTCCTGTCGGCTCCAGCAACCAAGCTGTTTTCCTGTACTCTAAAATGATTAAATATTAATATTAACTTATTCCTCGATCTACTATGGCTGATAAAGAACAGCCTAATTGGTCTGATGTTCTTAAAAAGAGGATAGCTGGCTCCAACAAAGGTAAACAAAAAAATCAAACGATGTGAATACTTTACCGGCTAACCTTAGCGAGCTAACTGACTAATACTGAAGTCTTTGAAGCTGGTATTGCGGTATATAATTTTATTTCATGACTTGCTCTATGTCCAATTCCATATTTTTTGTCACTTCAAAGATGAGAAAAGTGAAGAGGAAAAGAAAGCGGAGGTCACTGAGCTGTTCTCGAAGTATTACACGGAGTGGAAGGGAGGGGGCAACAAAGACCAGTCCTACAAGACCATTCCACGGTTCTACTACAGGGTATATATATACACACACACACACACACACACACACCCCTGTTGTGCATGTCAGTAGAAAACCAGCCTTGTTTAAGTATCATTAATATTACTGTTTCCTGTCAAAATACTGTAATACACAATATCCAATTTAACATTCAAATGACCATGTAACTATTAGCTAAATTACTTTGTATTTGTTAGTATTGCTGTTCATTATGAAATTCTTTGTTATTTTTCTTTTGAAGAGAGCTGTTCTCTTTCGTCAGTATCTGCAATAAAAAAAGCATCCATTGTGCTATATATTTACTTGAGTGACAGCAGCTGTGGCCATAATTGTTTGTATTTTTTTAGCTGCCAGCAGAAGACGAGGTGTTACTTCAAAAACTGCGAGAGGAATCCAGAGCTGTGTTCCTGCAGAGGAAGAGCAGAGAACTGCTCGATAACGAAGAGCTGCAGGTAAGACCCTGACAGCCACGATGACTTCATAATTCTTACAAGGGCCTAAGCTATCTCTGTGAGTTTTATTATTTTTGCTTGTCGTTCTGCAGAACCTGTGGTTTCTGCTTGACAAACACCAGGTGCCCCCAGTGACTGGAGAGGAGGCAATGATCAACTATGTAGCCTTCCTGCAGGTGGGAGAGAAAGCCGGGCCTAAGTGCAAGTAAGTGGCATCATAGTGTAACTGCAGATCAGGTGGGATTTACAATTACAATTACAGACAAAAAACTGATTAAATTAAATGGTTTATCATTAGTTCCAATGGGAGGACCTGGGTTTAGATCACTATTGTATAAAGAAATTACTTATTTGCCTCTTCTTCACTTTCCTGAAGAAAATTTTTTACAGCCAGAGTTTATGCCAAGCTGCTCCACAGTGACCCGTATGGCCGGATCTCCATCATGCAGTTCTTTAACTACGTCATGAGAAAAGGTATGGGGAGCTAGAACGGCATCTGCAAGGAGGTTTTTAATTACTTCTGACAGACAAGAAGTCAAAAAGTGAGGGGGAAAAAAATACAGTATTTACCTTGAGGTGGCGTACCAACACTTCTCCTCTCCTCGGAGTAATGATCACGAGACACTTAAAAGATTTTTTATTAACTTTTCTCTTTTGATTTGTGATAAATGCTGTTAAAGTTAACTGATTAGTGTAGGCTACTTTGCAAATGTTAAAGTTCGGTTTTGTCAGCCATGTCCCTCTCTTTGAATGCTGCTCACTTAGTTTATTTCTGCATGAATTTCTAGTGTGGCTCCATCAGACCCGAATCGGCCTGAGTCTGTACGATGTGGCAGGACAAGGTTATCTCAGAGAGTCGGTAAGAACCCAGAATGGAGTTTTTTTTCTTTGGCAGGCACCAGGGTGTTCCAGTGCAACGTCAAAATGTGATAAGACTTGTCATCTTTGCAGGATCTGGAGAATTACATCCTGGAACTGATCCCTACCCTGCCTCAGCTGGACGGGCTGGAGAAGTCCTTCTACTCATTTTACGTCTGCACCGCTGTACGCAAGTTCTTCTTTTTCCTCGACCCCCTCCGAACAGGTGAGACAGAGTCCAGCCATGAAACGCCATCATTACATCCTACATCATGTCGCATCACATATCGTGAGAGTTGATAAAACAGAGATAACGAGCAACCACAACTGAGATGTCTGTCAGATATCCTGCCAAACAATGTCAGAGTGATGTTTGATTTACGAGTATTTATGTTGTAAAACTTTTTAAAGTAGAGGGGACGTGTTCCAGAATTGATTGACATTTCCAGTTGCTCCTTTAATATCAAACAATTTAGGATCGAAACAAGATGAAAATGTTTCTTTGGTTTTTTTTCCCAATGTAATATTGTTTTAAACATTGTCTAATCAATTAAACGAATGTCTACTTGTGGATGTAGAAATGTGACCAAAATGTTTTTTGTTTTTTTTGCAATCACAGGGAAGATAAAAATCCAAGACATCTTAGCCTGCAGTTTTCTGGATGACCTCTTGGAAGTATGTTTCGTTTACAGTTGATGTCCATTGTATTTTTGTTTTTCTCTCATACAACTGGAAACACATGAACAGTACTCTATTGTTTGTGATGGCATGGGACAATTTAAAACAAGGCTAAATCACAGTGTTTTCTTCAGAATATGTTGGCTACAGAAGATATGTGATATGTTGTAATATTGTTCTGTTAGTATTTATGGAATATTTGACTTAAACGTCATTGCCGTGTAGCCCAATACAGCTACTTAGTTGATCTAGATTAGCATAAATGTGAATAAATCCAGTAAATGCACCAGATACAAAGAGACAGATGGTTATTGATTATGAAGAAAGCTCAAATCCATTTCTGATGACAGCTTGTGTGTGAGTCTTAAATTCCATAATTTGGAAAGAAAAAAAACCTACTAAATATCAGAAAGAAAATCTAAAGTATTCATCACAAAATGTTCATGAATGCTGGTTCTCACTGAGACGTTCTCTCCCCCCACTGTGTTCCCAGCTGAGAGATGAAGAGCTCTCCAAAGAGAGTCAAGAGTCAAACTGGTTCTCGGCTCCGTCAGCTCTCCGAGTCTACGGTGAGAAGTCTCCTCTGTGTGGTCACATCCAGTAACACACAGGAAAAGATGGATGTTCTTTAAGTGGCCGACAACGACTCCTGGATTCATTGCTCAAGTTATTTTAAGGGTTTTATTCAGAAATGTTTGTTCGCCCCATATTCAGAGCACACATTATTTTTCAACCTTTTTTTGAAAAGGATTTTATACGAACTCTAGAATCTGCCTCATGATTGAACTGAAAAATCAACTGGTTTATTAGTTTGGTAGAAGTAAAATGACTTGCATGTTCATGTCACGTTCTGCTTTTAGGTCAGTACCTGAACTTGGATAAAGACCACAACGGCATGTTGAGCAAAGAGGAGCTGTCGCGTTACGGCACGGCCACGCTCACCTCCGTGTTTCTGGACAGAGTTTTTCAAGAGTGTCTCACCTACGACGGGGAAATGGTAACAGTGTTCATAGTCGAGAAAATAGCTGATGTCGTGATTCTTCTTTGAGTTTAAATTTTAACTTGATCTTGAACTTTTTTTCGATGGTGGAGTGGATAACATGATACTACTGCGTTTTCCATTGTGGCTACACCAGCTTAATCATTAGTGATGACGCAGATCATAATTCAACTTGAGTCTTAGCTTGTACTCGAGCGAAGAATGTGGTAACAACCTGACCGGATTATATGAACAACTATTAAAAAAACCTAATTAATTACCAAACTTTTTAGCCTAGATATTTTCCAGCTGCAACTCTACCTCAGTGATTAATTCTGTAAAAGAACTAAAACTCATAAAAAGCTTGATAATGAATGAACTTGCTGTCTAACTTGTTTCCTTGTGGGAAGATCTGACACCTGTGTGTGTTATTCTTCAACTTTTAACAACTAAATAAAGTTAATCTTCAATGTTTTGGGGGGAAAATGTCTTCCTTGTGGAGGCAATACACACATTAAATGACATTATAGGGCGTTGGTCTGATAGCAGTGGTTTTCATAGAGAACATTGGTTAAATATCTTCTTTGCATGACGGTGTTTCCCCCTTTTTTTTCTCAGGACTACAAGACTTATCTGGACTTTGTGTTGGCCCTCGAAAACAGGAAGGAGCCAGCCGCGTTGCAGTATATCTTTAAACTCTTAGACATGGAGAACCGAGGATACCTCAACGTCTTCTCTCTCAACTACTTCTTCAGGGTAACAACGCCACAAAAATGCAACGTCCCATTACATTTAGACTCATTTTATGTTAAAAGCATAAGAAAGATTGTTTTGTGTCGGTGCATCAGGTTGCTGTTGTGTTTGGCTTTTCAGGCCATCCAGGAGCAGATGAAGCTACATGGCCAGGAGCCTGTCTCCTTCCAGGACGTCAAGGTATAGAACAGACTGAGACTCTTAAACACACTCATTCATGGTCCACGGTTTTGTTTATAAGGTCTGTCGTGGTCGCCGTCTCTCCTCAGGATGAAATCTTTGACATGGTGAAGCCCAAAGACCCGTACAAGATCACGCTGCAGGACCTGGTGAACAGTTGCCAGGGCGACACAGTCGCCAGCATCCTGATCGACCTCAACGGCTTCTGGACCTACGAAAACAGGGAGGTGCTGGTTGCCAACGACAACGATGCAGGCAACACAGCTGACATGGACGACACTTGAAGAGGTGTTAGGGTCTGGATGTGAAAGAGACTGGGGAAGTCAGTTTGACTCCAAAGAGGACGACGGTGGTGGGGAGTCATGATCGTCTGGAGGCGACTGCTCCACCTGCTGCTGTCCTCAATTTACATTTTGCTTTGTTTCCATGTGTTTTTTTTTTGTCTCCAGGAACGTTGAAAAGGATCCCTATTTATTGTAAAAACCAGCGTTTGGAACCGTTTTTGCATAATTAAATGCTAACTGCAACATTCCCACCTTCCTTTGTGCTGACTCTTATTCAGACTTTTCCAAGTCAACACAATTAGGATTTCAAAGAAACATTATGTAGTTTTTCTGTTTACCCAACTACTGTTGACGATTATGCCTCCATTAACATCCACGATTATGTTTACGGAGGTAGACGATTATCAGTAAATCCAGTTGTTTCTGCCCGTTCAGGTTCACTTCATGTTGATATGCTGTTGTGTATTACTTGTTGGTAAACGCCACGCTGCTCTACTCTGCGATTTCAGACTTTGTGTGTTGTGTTCACCACAGACACACCAGAGGATAAAAATAATTATTAAGGAGCTTAAGAGGGCTCAAGTTGGAACACGTGAACAATGAAGACTAAGCCATGTGGGCAAAGCGTCATACAGAGTTGTTCGTTTTGCTTTTAACAGTGAAAGAATTTAACACAGGAAGAAATGCCAAGTGAAAGCAAATGAAAAGCTGAATCATCTCAAAGTGATATCGCAGTCGAATTTTGAAAAATAATTTTTGAGTAAAACATTTTCTTTGAATGCAAATCTTCACTTTCACTGGACAGGATCCGTCTGGCTTGCACTGTCTTCTAATCTACATTCCAATAAAAAAAAAAAAGCTAGAAAATGACATTTAATGTTTGATCAGTCAAGTCATATTCGAAAACAACCAGTGACAAGTAGGTTGTCAATAACCTTCCCATAACATTAGTATGTTGAGAGGGAAATTACCATAAAGTAGACAGCTGCTTTGAATTAATTCAAAAATTACTAATAGAAAGCAATGTTTAGATATGCATAAATTTTAAAATAAGTGTGAACATTGAAAATTCTTCAGAACATTTATTTTCAAAAATGAACAAACTAAAGATAAGAGACCGTATATCTTTACACAGTATTTACATGTTATAAACGTAAAAATCAATTCACTTCAACTTCATTAAAGGTCCTTTAAGGCTTTACACACATTTAAAACTTCCAACTTGAAGACTTTGATGGCAAACTGGACTGGAGATGATGACACGTTCCAATAGTAAAGTACAGAGGAATAACATTAATGTAATCCTTCACATGTCAGTGTGATTAGTAGCAGGATCCACGGCTGTACCACTGATGAGTGTTTGCACATGTGTTAGCCAAAAGGTGGGACCAAAGCAGTTTTTCCTCAGCTCTACTCGGAGTGCATGTCCATTTCAGTTCTCTGTACTGCATACATGCTAAAACACAAATGTACATTCACAGGTAAGGCAAGTGCAGCCGCTCCCGAAGCCCTTTTCATTTCTCCCTGCACTGAGTACTGACACCTTTTATTTAGGTAAAAAAAAATAAAAACATAAAAAACATCACTGGCCCACACATCTATCGAGGTTAAGGTTTTACTGACAAATGTATGCTGAAGGTTCTGGGGGGTTTTCAGGAGGGGAGGGGGGATGGGACTCTGTTGGCGTCTGGACTCCTGAGAGGCGGCTCGGGCTCAAGCTCGAAGCTGATGTTGACAAACGAGGCTGCGGATGCCTCCGGCTGCTCCACGGTGGCGTGGTGGAGATCGCCAAGCTCGTTCTGCTCCGCTCTCTGCTGCTCGGCGAAGCTCCGCTCTGCCTCCTCGGCCAAGCGGTTCTCCTCTTCTTCCTCTTCCTCCTGTCAGAAAAGCATGCAGATGTAAAGCTGCTCTGCAGACCTCCCCTCCCATCACTGACCTTCTATATATGTTTACACTGAAACTGACACCTGGAACTCAATGGTGTGTGTGTGTGTGTGTGTGTGTGTGTGCTACCTCTTTCTTGATACGGTAGTACTCATCAATAGCATATTGGTACTTTGAAGAAGTGATGCCAAACAGAGAGGCCAGTCTCTCCCCCATGTAGTCACACACTGTGGAAGAACACACGTCATTACACCCGGCCCACTACAGCTCAAAAAATTGTTTGTAAACACAGATATGAGGAGAAATCCAAAGCAACTAGTCTGAGAAATGATTCTAGTATATTTGTTGAATCCAAGTCTCAAAGAATTAAGGCAACTGAAGAAAAAAGAAAAGGGCCCAACCTTATACTGATTTACAGTAAGTGTACAAAATATTTTGGCACATGATGATACTTGTAGAGACCAAACAATACACGGCTTTACCTGAGATGGTGCTGGTGGCCATTCTCCACATGTGGAACCAGAAGTAAGGACCCCAGGTTAACTTAGACTGAAACACACAAACAGAAAAAGTGAGCATGTTGAAGGTCACTTGTTGACTTTCTCAAAACAACGTGAACACTGCGGTTTAGGGAGACAGCGTGACGTGGTGGTCTTCTTTGACTGAAATAGTCCTTCCTCCAAAAACATATTGGAATAGTTTTATAAGTTTTTTTTTTCTATTGTTTAAACTTAGTCTGATGCTGTTTCTTAACAACTGTAGCACATTCTTTGAAACATGTCAGGCAGCTGCTCTCCAGTGGAACAGGACGGTGGAACATACTTGTGCTATGTGCTTAATCCATCATGAAGGAGATATATGGTGCAGCAGCATTAATTTGTAAAGTTTACTTTTGCTTTAATGATTTACTTGTTAGCCTTAACTTGTTCACTGTGTACAATGTTCACTCTTTTGTAAACTCACTGTCAACTTAGATGCCAACATTTGTCTTCATATCCTTTGACCTTTCAAATTCTGACTAAAGAAATCTCCAGGTTCTTGTACCGTTATCTCGAGAAAATTCCTCCAGTCAAGACTATTTCCATCCTGAGTTCAGGTATACAGAAGCTTCCTCGGATGTTTTTGACATACGAGAGCTTGCAGGAGTTATGACCATGTATTTTAAGAATTGCAGCATATTGAGACCCATGACTGTTACTAGCCACGGGCCTTTAAATACACTCTGTGTTGTGTTACAGCAACAAACATTTTGCATTTCAAGCTACCGCATCAACATGAGAGACTTCTTTCTTCACTGGCTCCTCCTCCTCCTCCTCTTCATCAGTGCTGAATTCCTCCATGGTCTCTCCACTGGCAAAGTAAATGGTCCTGCGGGGAATTTTCACCTTCCCCCTCCTAACGGTCAGGTCCCCCATCTCCACGCTCTCGAATTCCCCCTCTGCACTCTGGTGCTGGTACAAAGCAAACAGGACAGAAAAATCACCTCTGAAGCCAAGCAGGTGTTAGAAAATGTCGGTTGTATTTAGCAGGAACACAGATGAGTCGTTAATACAACTGAAGAAACTTTCCCAAGTTACTGACTGAATCTCAAATTTAATAGCAAATTTTACAGTATTATTAATAAACTGTTGTGTGCGGGTAAGCTAAGTAAATGAGAGCATTTACTTAAGCCGGTTTCCAAAGCTTCGTTACTTCACTTTAGCTAACTGTGGCTAATGTTTGTTGATGGTTAGCTTGTCGGCTAAGGAAGTAACAAGCTATTATTTTCATAAAGAGGCTTTAGTCGCTACAGAGTAACAACAGCTGTGTCGATATCGACTCACCTTTTCGGTATCCATAGGCTGACCCAAAGAAACACTGACATTCGTCAAACACAACGACAAATCTGCCATCTCTGCTCCTCCTTTCAGTTAACCTAACCTCCTCGCCACCGCAACTGATATACACTTCCGGTTTTCACAATAAAAGCGGAAAATGAAATTTGGGTCGAAGTCTTTTTTCAAAATAAGGACTGTGCATCGAATGTTTCATTTAAGACGCACTCATAAAATTCATGCAGTTTTTTATTTTTTCTGGCAAAAAATAATTCTTTGGAAAATATTAATTTTCAGCTCTTGAATCAAATACAACACAAATCGACTCAGTCATATAAAGCTGTCACTTTTGAAGCCTCCTGAAATCAAAGTAGCGTTTTTAAAGGGATCATATTATGTAAAATGCAGTTTCTAATGGTTTTCCAACAGTAATATGTGACCCCATATCTGGGAATGACGCCCCAGAAGTGAACAAAATATGTCTTCCCTCTCCTTGGCTTGTTTCAATTTTCTAGAAGGGTGTGGTCCAATGAACAAATCAGAACACAAACCCTATATAGTGTCATCAGGGGTTTAAGATAAGATAATCATTTAATGGTCTCACAAATGGAGAAATTTGACATTTTAGCCAATCCCAATCAAGGTAGGCCCTCCCTTTGACCCTCTCAAAATTAGGCAGCTCTCCTCTGGCACCACGAGAAGAAGTACTTCCTTCCTCCTCTTCCCAAGATGGGCATATGTGGGTGGAGCCAGTCCAGCTCACACAGACACAGCAGATTCTGAATTGAGCTCACATGATCAAATATTCAAATGCTGAAAATCAGGGAAAAGATGGATGTGGGCCAATAAACTTTGAATATGTTTATTGAACCAAGAATACCCAGGTGAAATTGTTGAAAAGCTGTATAATATGACCCTTTTAATGCAGTTAAAATTGATGAATGACTTGCATCAGTTCACGTTGTTTTGTTTATAAACAAAATCAATCAAAAGGTTTATTTTTAAGAAATTATAGGAAATATTTTGAAAAAAGTTTTCGTGTACAGCAATTAAAATATACCAACAAAATATTTTGACCATGAATGTGTTATTAAATGGTAACTACGGGAGTCCTGATTTTATTGTGGAGGTACAGAGCGGAAGACGAGAGAGAGAGAGAGAGAGAGAGAGAGAGAGAGAGAGAGAGAGAAAGAGAAAGAGAAAGAGAGAAAGAGAGAGAGAGAGAGAGACTCTTCCTGCGGTGTTTTGGTCCGCCTTGGCCCACACACCAAAATGACAGCGAGGAAGTCTGGCTCCCGGCTGGAGACCGAGATAGAGCGGTGCCGCTCCGAGAGCCAGTGGGACAAGATACCGGAGCTGGTGCGACAGCTCTCAGCCAAGCTCATATCCAACGGTAAGGAAGTCCGTCCGCGCGGCTCCTCCATTCAGCCGCGAGGCCTCCACCGTGGCCTTGGTCCTCGGTACTTCCTGGCGGCGGCAGCCGGCTCCGGGACCTCTCAGCTCGGTGATCTGCCTCCCGGCAGCCAGCCTCTAAATGTCCGCAGAGATGAGTGACTCTGGGAGCGTTTTGTTTGCGAATTTGAGGCGCCTTCCACGCAGAGGTCAGGTTGAAAACAGGCCATTGTGTTAGCTGATGTGACACTTCACATCCGGAACTCCCATTCACAAATCTGTCATCGCCTGACAAGCTCGTAATGGGCTTCGGTTGATCAACACAAACATTCGGTTACATTAAAAACTCAGGCTGGTATCACCATTTCTGTCCATTATTTATAGCAGCGCTGTTCTCAAACTTAAATGAAATATATTTTCCTCAGAAGGTCCCGACCTCAAGTAGAGCATCTTTAATTTCCTCAGAATATTAACCATTAGAATTGCATACATTCCTGTGTATGCTTTGGGTTGAGGATGCTTGATCTCCGCCTGACAGCGTCTGTCTCCATCAGAAGAAGCAGTACAACAAACTGTCACACCTCTCTGTGGAGAGTTTGCATGTTTTCCCTGCTTTCTTCAGTAACTCCAGTATCCTCTCACACAAGAATGACTGGCTGGGGGACTCAAACTGCACTGTAAACACTGCCATTGTGTGTCTGTTCACTGCAATAAATAGAACCTGCAGAGGCTCATGCCAGTTAATGCATTTCATTTCATTATGATGAGAACCACTAGTGTGATTAATGTCTCATATGCTGTGGCTGACATCTTCCTGGCTGTATGGCAGCATGTTGTAGTTATTAATGTGGCAACCTCAGCCAAACGACAGATTTATTCCTAAATTCAGATTAGACCATGGCAGCATCTTATAAAAAGTATTATTAAATAGTTGTTACTGGTACTACCTTTCATCCACACATTTTATAAGCGAAAATCCAAAGTTAGGAATCAGACTCAGAAGCATGGAGGAAGAACAGAGACGTGTGCTCCCAATTCAAGCTGCTTGAAGTCCAGAGTGAAATGTCCACGGTCACTTCATGTCAACTTCAGCTGCTTCACCGTGATTTAAATAACTTCCTGTTTCTTTCTGCTGACAAGCTGCACGGAGGAACTGATTGACTTCTCCTACAGGGCTTCCCGCTTGTCCACATTGCCAGAATCGATCAGAAGTACTTTGCTGACCTTGGTAACACAAAGCCTATAAATGTGATGATAAAATTATGGACCTTCTATATGAAATATAGTGCTCGAATGCTACATCTGGAGAAAAAGTGTGATTTGTGGAGTTTTTATAACACGCAAGGATATAGTTACGAGATGTGTGTTTGTGTGTAAATGTGTTTGAATTTGTACACAAAAAAAAAAAGCCATGGTTTCTTGTTCCAGGATTGAGAAGACATAAAGACACCGAGAAAGCTTTAAAGAAATAAAACTCGCCAAAAGAAAATGCTTGTTGAAAAAGGACCACAAATCGGAGATAGATGGATAGCTTTTATTCATTTTATTTATACAGTCCATGTTAACACATATGTCAGTGCTTGAAGTCGTAGTGAGGGTTTTTTTTTTTTTTTTGGCTTCTCTGCCATTTTGGCTTCAGGGTTAGCTAAAGCTGTTGTTTTAATGGTTACTTTTTCACTAAACTCCTCATTGCCTCATTAATCCTGAGCTCTCCCACCTCCTCCTCTTCATAGTAATAGGATGGTTTAGTGTTTCAGCCCGAGATTATCGGAACACACATGTTTCTTCTGCGGCCCACTCATAGACATTATACGATCTATAACAACTATAACTTTCACCCTCACAACTCAATACTTAAATACTAATACCCAACAAGAACCCCAAAGCTAACCTGGTAACGTCAGCCCTAAAACCACATATTTACACTTCATGTTATGGGAAACATTGTGGTCTTCAGTGTGAGTTTCACAAGTTGTGAGTAACTCACGAACATGAATGAAGAGACTTGTGTATAATTCCAACTGGTATGTGTGAGTACAAATCAGGGTTTCTCTGTAAGTAGCTTTACTCACTGAAATTCCAGTCTGTTGACTAGTAAAGGTTTTTCATATTACGTTCATCGTTCATTGAACTTACTTTTAGAGTCACCATACTAGTCTTGTAGAGTTTCTGTCCTTCATGTTTCAGTTATTTTGCTGATGGTATGAGTCTGTTGCTGAAGCTTCTGCTGCTGACCAGCACAGTAGATGTGCATTAGATCTGACAGATTTCGAGAGTATGCTTGTACCTATGTGTGGCCAAGTGAAGCGTTGCATGCAGGAAGTGTCAGGCGTGCTGACATCTCGTCTATCTTTGTGTAGATGACTTGGGCGAGCTGCTGTTGGGAGAATGCAAGCTCCAGACGTACCTGAAGGAAAATCCCATCAAACAGGGAGCCAGTCCCAGAGGCCCTCGACCCAAACTGGTGGAAGTCAGGAAGCATCTGACGGCTGCTCTGGACCGTGGAAACCTCAAAGTAAGCCCACGAGTGAGACGCACAAACCTGTTAAGATCACATGAAATGTGCAAAGTTGTGGAATGTTATTTTTTTCTATTTTCTGTTCTGAAGGCCGATTACATCCAGGAAGCCAGTGTGCTGATGGCCAAACTGTGCTATGTGGAAGGAGAATACAGAGATGCTTTAGGTGGCCTTCTTATTCTTCATACATGTTCACATTGTAGGCTGTAGTAAAGTAGTGAGTGCCTTTGAGTTAATGTCTGAAATCCTCCTGAACACAGGTCACTACAATCGGGTGAACCTGGACGAGCTGCAGCTGACGGGAGCGCCTGTGTACAGGCTGTCCATGATAGCAGAGGCTTATGCAACTAAAGGTATGAATGGTCATTGTTTAATGTCCTTCTTATCCTCACCTCACCTGCACGCCATTCAATCTTCACTAATCTATGCAGTAACACTGGTGTCCACGTGGTGGCAGTGCAGGGTCAGATGATGTATCACCACAAACTGCATGTGAGCACACCACAGGCTCCTCTTTGAATATCAACCCAGACATATCGCATTCAAGAGTTCGTTTTGGAGATGATTTGTCATTTAGAAAGGGCAGTGATCCCTGAAACAGCAACGTGAGCACCCACAGGAAGGAGTGACTCCTGCCTCCTGTCACTTATCATTTGCTTCCCTGTTCAACTCTGTGTTTTTGTTTTTTTTTCCCAGGCTTGTGTCTTGAAAAGGTTCCCGCTGCCTCTCCGTCCCTGTCCAATCGGAACACCGGCTCGCCAGCGTCCAACAGGAGTACGACAGATCGAGAGCAGGACATCATCACCTGCTACGAAAAGTCCGGAGACATCGCATTGCTTTACCTGCAGGAGGCTGAGAAGGTGTGTGCGTGTGTGGGTGTGGGTGTAAAAACACCGTACTTGTCCACAGCTCACTCTTCCTGACACGCAAACTCTCACAAAATATCTCATTAGCACCGGGACTCTCAGCTGCTCTGCCATCTTTGTGGGTGTGTGTGTCGAATGTTCCACTGACAGTCTGTGAGATTGACTAATGTGCTGCCGCCCGTGATGCCAACTGGCGAATGTGTCTCTCCCTCTTTATTTGAAGAGCTGGTCTGAAGTGTGCACACAGACTGAGCTGGCAAAGCAAACTGCAGCAAAACGCCGGAGGAGACTGATCAAATAGTCTCCACACAAATCACAAAATACAGGAATACCTGGAAGATAACGGAAACCTATCATATATAAATCTTTATTGTCATTGTGCCATCAAACGTCTGTATGATTCCACAATGACATTTGCCCCCCCCCGTCCACAACAGTACCAAAAAAAGGACATGCAATGATGAGCATAAACATTTCACTCAACACACTAATACATTAGAGTCACATCAAATACGTCATACTGCTAGACATGTCAGTCAAGCAACCGTCAAAAGTAAACATTTGTTTATTGTTCATTACCACCATCTAAAAGGAATAAGAATAAAGATTATGTGCATCACACATAATGTATACATAAAGACTATCAAGATAAATAATGTGCAGAACAATGCAGAGGCTGCATGTTAACCAATTTGATTAAGCTATAAAATGATAGGAATTATGTTTCTTGCAGCCCTCGGATGATATTTGACTCCATATGTTTGAGATGATTGGACCTCTTACCGGGTTTCTCATCCTGCTGGGAGGAGCCATCGCAAGATTGTTCATCTGATCGGCCGTTGAGTTTAAACTATGCTCTCATGTGGTACCAAAGTATGCCACAAAAAAAAAAAAAAATCTCCCTAGTCTGAATCACTGATATGAGGTAGGACGGATCCATGCTGTCATGTTGTTTACACCAGATACTCAGCCGAGCATCTGAGCGTGGCAGCAGAGGTCCAGACTCATCACAGCCAATCCAGTCAGCATTTGTCCAGTTTGGGTTAGCTTGTGTGTAACGTAGCCTCTGTATGCTACTGCTAGTTGCCAAGAAGTGTCTGCTGTTGTAGTCCGTCTGCTTCAGCGTCACATGTTCACAGATCTTCTGCCTTTGCTGATGACAGAAAAGCAACAGGATCTCAACTAACCTCTGGTTCGACACTCTGCAGTCTGACCCTTCTCTGATCTCTGGCATTAACAAGGCATCTCTATCCAGAGAACTGCTCACTATTGTTCTCTTTTTCACACCCGCTACAAAAAAAACAAAAAAACAACCACAGTGTTCTGAGAGAAACGTATGCTCATTTCAAGCTTAGCGTCTTCATGGATGCATGATTGACTGGACTGGGCTGCTGACGTGATTAACTGGTTAGATATTTGTTAACAGGTTTGGTCACTCTGATCATTTATAAGTCAACCCAATATGAAGTGAAACTAATTATAAAGGTCATAAATGGATGATTCATACGCTCACGCCCTCATGAAGGCATTCATCGAAGCCTCAAAGCGTGCGGATGGATTCTCCTTTATTGTGGAAGCAGGATAGAAACAAGTTTGTCAGAGGATAACGATCATCATTCAGAAGAACTTTGAATTAATATACGGTGACTCCTCCTGAACCATGCCAACGAATGCCGCTAAGATAGTAATAAAGCTCTCCGTAAGGGTCAGCATTCAGGTCTGTCCTTTTGATTCCTCATCTTTCTGTAGCTGCTTCGACGGCTGACTCATCACCGTGCAGTATTTTTAGTTAACCCAATTTCTTTTCCTTTCAGCAGCAGAACCCATTTATCAGACATAAAAATGAACCTGTCTCAATAACGTGCTGGAGTGCATCATCTGGTCCTTTTTTAGAAAAAAAAAAAAAAACTTTCGGTGACTTGATGTTTCTTTTCTTGTGTGGGTTTTCTCTAGGCGTTGTCAGTGGGGATTCAGAACCGCAGTCCAAAGCCTGGCCCGACCACTCAGGACCAGGAACTGGGCTACTTCCTGGAGACTGGCCTGCAGAGAGCTCACGTCATCCACTTCAAGAACGGGTAGGAGAAAAAGGATGCGGTTGGTTGTACACATAGGTAACTCATTTTGACTCTCTGAAAAGTTTCAAACTATGGAGAGAGTCTTGGTCTGACTTAACTTCTTCCAAGTTTCATAAAAGGGCGTCAGTTTCCCAAGCCAAAATCACAAGCAACCCTTTGTGGGCACTCTCTCCACCCACTTTGCAGTTGTCGTGCTACAAAGCCAATGACAGGTGGATAAAAGCATCGGGGAAAAAAAGTGTGAATTGAGTTAAGTAACACACAGTTGAGCTCAAAGCGGCTCCCATAGCGCTGCTGTTTTAAGTACAGAAGGACGGGATCAGGGTTGGAGGAGCTGCGGAGGGCTTGTGCTGGAAGAAGCAGCAGCTTTGTGGTGGACTGGATGAAATGTTTGTATTTTTTCCTTTGTGGCTGTTATCGCCCACTATGACCACAGTGTGTTTGCCGTGGATGTTGTGCAGTGTTTTCAGGAGATGAAACATAAAATCACATAGCAACGAATAGCAACTTTACACAAAAATCACATTTTCTGAAGCATACAAAATTTATAAATGCATACATTTTCATAAATAACAATGTTTAAACCCTTAAAATTTCACTAAATCAATTGTTACAAGGAAATTCATGGTGTAAGTTGTCACATAGTTTGGAAGACAATAATTTAAAAAAGGTCTTTTGTTAAAACAATATCTTTTTGGAATAAACCACCTGCTTAAGAGGTAGCGCTGCGAAGTATCTTTGATAATTCTTTCACTTAAGAAGTTCTAAGCTACCAGTAATGGCACACCTGGCCATCAAGATTACATATTAGGAAGAAATCTAGTTAAATCTAGAAATAAATAATAAATTGCAAGTCATTGCAAGAACATGTCCCATGCAATGTGGATGGGAGAGGTACCTCTTGGAGGAGACACTGAGACCAAAGGAGAGAGAGGCAGGCACACAAAATATCCTGTGGAGTTTTCTAGTTTATCTCTAACATTGAAAGAGTCGGTGACAAAAGTATAAGCTGTACTGGAGATGGGAAGCGTTACCAGGGCAACAGGGTCAGAGTTTCTCATACAAAAAATCTCATTGAGAGGTTTCCCTCATATCAACATTAAAACACATCTTTCTGAAACAAACCTGTCTTGGATTTAGATTTCTTACTAGGATTTTTCTTTCTCTTTCTATCTGCATCACCGTAGCAACCTGACACAAGGCGTTGGTCGGTTTCGGGAGATTCTTCGAGCTATTGAGACCAGGACCACCCAGAACCTGCGCATGGTGAGCATCTCTGTTAGATTTACACATCGCCGTGCTCCGGCTCCTTGCTGGAAGACGTTAACGTTTATTTGCTTGATATGTTATTTGCTGCCAGGTAAAGTTATTCGAAAGTTTATTTTGAGATGGTTTTTAAGAGTTTTATGACTCATGGTTTATTGAAGAACGCTGTGATGTTCTCACTTGTTCTAAAAGGCGCTCCAGTGATAATTTATGTGGGGATTTTTTTATAAACGAGGAAAACAATAACTAAAAATAACTGAGAGGAGCGATACAGATTGTTGAAGCCCACAAGCCCCTCTAACAGAACTTCTTTAAAACCTACTCACCACCTGTGCAAGAGTCCGTAATTGGACACCAGCTTCAGTATTTTCTCTTGTCTGATTGCCTTGGAGGATTTTTCTTTTTTTTTTATTTGTTGTAATTATCCTCATTACCAAATGAAAAAGTGAATCTTTAAGCTGAGTCACTGTCAAAACATTCTATAGATTAACTGTTATAAGAGTACTAAACTACGACGTCATCCAATAAAATACTTCAGTAGAGTTCTAGATTAAGTGGATTCTGTTTGTATTACTGATAGAAAGACCTATATTTAGTCTGGTTGTATCTGAACTGTTGATATTAGTACTGTTATATTCGTGTTGGGATGTATTTACTAAGTGTGTGTATGTCTGTGTGATATATACATGGCTACAGACGATAGCTAGACAGCTTGCTGAGATCCTGCTGAGAGGAATGTGTGAACAGAGTTACTGGTCCCCTCTGGAGGACCCGCCCACAGTGTCGCCACTGGATGATCCCACACGCCAAGGACACACTCACAGCAAGAACTATAACTTGAGCCGACGCCCACGAGTGTACTCGGGAGAGAAGTAAGTCGCACTGCGTATCCGTCGACGCTAAACTTGGAATATAGTGGCGCATTAACAGCAGGCCTCTAAAACCAAATGTGTCGCCATTGTGCTTCTTCACCTCCATCGTCTCCACTAACACTCTCCTCTGCTCTCAGTCTGTTTTGCCCTCAGGAGAACACAGAGGAGGCTTTGCTGCTGCTGCTTATCAGTGAATCCATGGTAAGGTACAAACCGTGGTACACACTCTGCTCAGTCGACCTCGACGTAGCGTCATTGTTTGTGCCTGCGTTTATTTGTGTGTTTCAGGCAAATCGTGATGCTGTCCTGAGCAGAATCCCTGAACACAACAACGATCGGATCATCAGCCTCCAGTCCGCCTCTGTGGTTTACGACCTGCTGACTATAGCTCTGGGCAGGAGGGGGCAGTATGAGATGCTGTCAGAGGTGAATAATCCCTCTGTGGGCTTTTGTGGTCACAATCGTAATGATGTTATCAGATGGACTTTTCATTTCATACAATGTAACCACTTGACATTCCAGGTTTTTTTTTTTAATTATGCTAAATACTGAATGTTTTCTGTGTGTTGACGCCTTCAGTGTTTGGAGAGAGCCATGAAGTTTGCCTTTGAGGAGTTCCATTTGTGGTACCAGCTCGCCTTGTCTCTCATGGCAGCCGGAAAATCAGCTCGAGCTGTTAAAGTCCTGAAGGAGTGCATTCGCCTGAAGCCCGACGACCCCACCATCCCGCTGCTGGCTGTCAAGCTGTGCATCGGACCTCTGCACTGGGTGAGCAGGCCGCAAGGATGAACCTAACCAGTAGCTAACCTCACTCTTTCTTATTCTGCTGATCATCCTCACCTCGCTGTGTCGGTATCTCCACAGCTGGATGAAGGGGAGTGCTTTGCGAAGATGGTGATCGAGATGGGAGAGAAAGCAGCTGAATTCAGAGCCAAAGGCTATTTGGCCATAGGTTTGGTTTACAGCCTCAAAGCTACTGATGGTGAGTACAACATTGATCCATGTTTGTGTATCTTGCATGTTTTTTCTGAAGTTGGAGCTTGGACATATCTCATGCATGTTTGTCTTGTGTGTTCTTAATAAAAAATAAACTAGAGTACCTGGGTTAAAACCCCCTCACATGGAGAAATTACATGAAACACAGCACAGATCAGCCCCCGAGACACTTTGTATTCCTGTTAAAATCTTCATCAGATCATGCTTTTTTGTCTTTCAAACTCTCAGCATCATTACGAAGCATGCAGGAGGAGTACCAGAGGAAAGCTTTGGGAGCCTTCCAGAGGTTTGTGTGAAGCTACAGTGTTGTGCTTTTTCTCTTTGCATCCCTGCTTCACTCTGAAACGCTGCAATTTTGATTTTTGTTTATAGTGTAACAATCCAGGAATGGTTTTCAGTTACTGCCCTGCCAGGACATTGTATTGATTTTTAGTACTGTAATGAATGCTGTGTAAAAGTAGATCCATACATTTCAGTCCTTCTGTATATACAAACAAGCTCAAGATACTGGGACAACTGTGGAGTTTAAATAATCCCTCAGCTGCCTCATAGCTTGACGATCTGCTCATGTATGTTCTAAGAGCAGTGGTTATCAATATTTAGCACATGCATATTGCTCCAGTATGTAAATCTTTTAGCTGTTTTAACATTTGGTGGTGAGATCTCTGTGTGTATTTTCTACCATTACCTCCTTTTTGCTGCTGCGTTGACTATAATTTGCCCACGGGGATCTTTTAAAGTTTCATGTAATCTGATTTAATCTTTTATTCTGCATGTTTCAACACAAAATGTAATTTTTCTCCTTTCCCATAGAGCTCAGAGTCTGTCTCCTACGGACCATCTAGCAGCCTTCTACCTGGCTCTGCAGCTCGCCGTGTCCAGACAGGTAACAAACACACTCTTATAGTGTTTACTCTCCACAGTCTGTACATGACTGATTGGAGCACGGAGGTTTAGGACATAGCCAAAGAGGTTTCATTGATTTTGTGTGTGTAGATTCCAGAGGCACTAGGTTACGTTCGACAGGCACTGCAGCTTCAAGGAGACGACGTCCACTCCCTCCACCTACTGGCCCTGCTTCTGTCCGCACAAAAACACTACCACGATGCCCTCAACATCATGGAGATGGCCCTGTCCGAGTACCCCGAGAACTTTAAGTAAGCCTCCCGTCCCTCTTTAAAAAAAAGAAATAAGAATTTACTCAGGAAAACAACTTGTGTTCCATTTTCTTCTCTGTGCGTTTGTTTTGTGCTTTAGTCTGTTGTACACAAAGGTAAAGCTGGAGGCGATGTGCAGAGGACCAGAGGAAGCTTTGCTCACCTGTAAGCACATGCTGCAGATCTGGAAGAGCTTCTACAACCTCACCAACCCCAGGTACACACACATTACGCACACATCCTTTACACACAAGTGAAGGCTTAAACAATTTCCACCTATGGTAACAAACAAATCAGCTGGAAATAGTTTCTAATACTCACTCACTCAGGTAGTAAGGAGTCGTTTTATAATTAAAGACATGTATCAATATTGTGTGAGGAAAAACATTACCTTGCATGTTAGGTGACTGCGAATCGATTCCTGAAAACAGTATATAGGTTTTTATTGGATATGTGAATTTATTAAACCTTGATCTATAAATGTCTAATTACTCAGGCAGAAATCGCACCTCAGCCTCAGAGTGTCCTCTCCTGGTATTGAAGGCCAATGTAAAAAAAAAAAAAAAAGAAGAAGAAGAAGCAGCAGATTGTGTTTTTCTGACCGTGTGTTTGTGTTAGTGATTCGGGCCGTGGCAGCAGTCTGTTGGACAGGGCCATCGCAGATCGACGACAACTCAACGCCATGACTTTGCCTGACTTCAGTGACCCTGAGACTGGTAAGCCTGCACACCCACAGAATGCTCCCAGATGTCTTTTTGGCTCGTGGGAAATCAGCTTTTGGCATAAAGGGTTTGATGACGAGGGTTAGGGTTAGAGAAACAGAGAAACAGAGAAACAGAGAAACGTGGCTATTTCTTCACTTCTGATTGTATTGACCTCTTCTCCTCTTACACTGTGAACACAAAACAAACCTTGTTGATTTTCTGTGATGTGTTAGGACCAGTGGCCTGTACTCATTTCCTATTCTTTTTCCTTGATTTTGTTTTCACTCATCTCTCTTTTATTTCCTCTGTTGTAGTCTCAGGTTCTTCCTCCTCCCACTCTGGTTCCGAGCCAGTCTCCCCCATCTCCCCATCCACGCTCTCCACCTTCTCCACCCTCTCTTCCCTCTCCTCCCCTCTGTCGTCTCCTTCCTCCCTCGTCTTCGTCCTCCTCCTCCTCCTCCTCCTCCTCCTCCTCCTCCTCCTCCTCGTCGACGTCCTCACTGTCTCCAAATTCAGAGATGTACAGCTGAGGAGAGTCCTCCATCCTCTGTCGTGATAATATCCAGCTGCCCGAAGGATGTCGGTCAGACAGTCGGATTTTCAGTC
>OMNM01041618.1:10162-22527 GCA_900302745.1 Parablennius parvicornis
TGTCTCTTAAAAAAAAAAAAAAAAAAAAAGAAAAACCCAAACATCTGGGCAGTCTTAGCGTCCTGGAGCAGCCCGTGTGTGGCAGGGCACCGGGGTCCCGACAGTTCAACTGCTTATTTGCTGTTTGAGAGTTGATTATTTGACAACATGAAGAAACATTTGGCGTTTCGATTTAAATGATCAAGTATACACAACGCGGACGTGTGAGATAATCACCGAGATTGAGGAACACTGGGTGGTAGTTGTGTTTATGGGGAAACTGTGGGATTGGCTGTTGAACTGGCTCCTGAAACCTCGCCTGGCTTTCTTATCGGGTTCCATGAGAGTTACAGACAATTACCGATTTGTTGACGAGAGCTCATTTCTGCAAGTTATGCAATCACGCCATCACGCCATTAGTCTTGTTTGATTTCCATGAGGTTGTTAAGTATTGCAGACTCGGTCGTCTGTTTACACCCGCAGCTTTTTGAGAAATCACTTCAAACGCCGTTTTGCGTGAAAGAGCAATAATTGATTGTTCTTCCAGACCAAAGAGTCTGAAATCTGTTTTGACTGGTGATGGAGCTTTCAGTTCAGTTCAGGGGATGTTTGTTATAGCCGTAAGAAAACCTTCAGTCCGGTTTAGAAAAAAAAATCACCAGAATGACCATAGACTAGTAGTTTTAATTGTTGAACATAAATAAATAATCAAATAATCTGTGTGGTGTGAACATACAGATAATCTCATTTAATTCACTTCACCTTGGTGAACTAACCTAGAAAATGTCCAAAATAACTTTTTATGCGTGAGATTCATTGATTGTTGCTTAAAAGCAACCAACCTAAATCAGGGCGGTCAAACACATTTTAGTTCAGGGGGCCACATGCGGCCCAATTTCATCTGGGGTGGTTCAGAGCGGTAAAATAGTGAGTAATAATTTGGTTAATGTAAACTTTTAAAGTTTTCCTTTTTTTGGAGTCTTGAGTATGTGTGATTGGATTGTCTATATTTTCACAAAACCAAACTTATTACCACAGAAAAATACTACAATGTCCACATGAAGCCAAATTTCATTAAACCTTCTGGTGCAAAATACAGTGAAAAGCCCAAATAGCTCATCCTACTGTACAGCTGTTGCGTTATGTGTGTTTTTTCAAAATTGACCTTTGGCGATCTGGATTGGAACTTTTTACCAGCCTGGATACTGCTGATGATGATCCTCCAATCATTCCTTCATACGCTTCCATAGATCACAGCACTTTTATGTCTTTATCTATATTGGAATTACGTTTGTGTTGCAGTCAAATTATATTATTGAGAGGGATTACTTTTAAATGTGTCTTAACTTTGGAAGGAGTATGAAGAGTAGAGTTTCTTCATACGATCAAAGGTGAATGCTGCTGCTTTTATTTAGACTTTTACATTTTGCTAACTGGGTTGTATTGTTTCGTATCGACAGTGTTGTAGATAATAGATGTAGATTTCATTGATAGCTGCCACTTTGTCCTCCAGGTCACCGTTGCAAAACAGATCTTCATCTTATTTTCTGCTTCTTCATCGAAAAACGCTTCACCTTACGTAACGTGACATATTTTTGTATTTGCATCAGATAGAAGTCAGCAGGCACTTTTTTTTTTTTTTTTTTTTTTTTTTTTTGGTCTTCTGCTTTCAACTGTGAAGACGATAGCTCCTGTTGTGATTTTTCTGTTATATTCCACGTGGTCCTGCTGGTCTGGAGCAGCAGCACGGCCACTCGCTGTGCTCTCTCATCACATTGTTTTGCCCTCTTGCCCTTTTTTTTTTGTCAGGCCAGACATCTGACATACATCTTCAAATATCCTTCATCAACTCTCGCCTACTGTCCTCAGGAACTCCAATAGCATACCGGCGCTACATTTTACAGATGTAGTGGCCGTGGCTGCGCGCAGTTGAGGGAATATAATAGACTGGTGGTTGATGCGAGTGTTTCCAGATGGCGGTGGCAGTGCGGGTGAATGGAGGGTGCACAAACGGGAATTGTGGTCTCTCGACAGATAAACGCATCGACGGTTCAAAAGCCGTGACAAGCGCCTGTTGGTGCATTGAGGCCTGACAATAAACACCTCGGCCTGAAAACGTATTGGGGCCAGGCTATTGTGTAAGAGCTTGGAGATTGTGTGAATGACCTTTTTTTTTTTTTTTTTTTTTTCCACGAGTGTGATTTTATAGCACAATACTCCTTGTTAACAGTGTTTTGTAGGTGGTAAAGATTATTTTGTAGGTAGTAAAGAGTCTTTCTCTCATAATCTTCACCGAGAGTAGTAGCTCGGTATACTCCTGGTGGCGAATTTGGCTAAATAAAGATTTTCTTTGTTGTTTTTGTTCCATGTCTTGCAGCATCAACAATAAACTTCAACAGCCAGAAGCAGCGTCTGGGGTGCTGGAGTACGCCATGAAACATTTCGGAGAACTGGTGAGTGTTTCAGTCTTCTTTCGTTGTTAACTAAATGAAGACAAATCAAACATTAAGGAGGCGCCGTGTCAAAATGTCGAGTCTGTGCTTTGGCTGGTTTCAAAATTCCAGATTATTGGCTAAATTGTTGCTATTTGATGAAAAGGTGTATATTTACTCATCCTATTGATTACATGATGTGGGGCGCCCAAAAGCTCCAGCCATCAGTGCATCACCTATTCCATCTGCAGTTACTCTAGTGACTCAATATACCACCTTGTGGTGCAAACTTGTATTGCAAGACAGGCGAGTTTAAAAACTAAAACTAAGACAAACCTTCAAAATCATATTCTGACTTTTGCTTTGTCTCTTACTGATTTAATCTAACAAAGTAGTACCCTCTAGGAACATTCAGCTCATTAAAAGTTAAATCCAGCATGATTTATTAAGAGGCCACACACACTTAGTTTTCCTCGATGCTCATTTATACTGAATATGTTGTGTGACTTATTACAGGTTTCTCATCTGGCTGCACTTTGGTCCGGGGTGTCTTCTCCCCATACACA
Source organism: Parablennius parvicornis (assembly GCA_900302745.1). Taxonomy (NCBI): domain Eukaryota; kingdom Metazoa; phylum Chordata; class Actinopteri; order Blenniiformes; family Blenniidae; genus Parablennius; species Parablennius parvicornis. The sequence continues at coordinate 13,140 of OMNM01041618.1, forward strand.
CATTTTAACACAGGACTGAGGGTTATTTGAGGCACATACCCCAGCACACCCTGTTCCTAATGTGCAGCATGTGGAAAAACCATCTGCTACACTGACCAGAAGTCAAAGGCTAGGAGCACACTTCTGGGTTTTTTTTTTTTTTTGCTAATTAAAAGGATGTTTGGAATTCATCCCATTTTTTTTTACACTTTCTTTGCTGTGTGTGTTTTTTTTTTTAATTAAAAAAAAAAGAATAATAATCCACATTATTTATTTTATGACGATGAAGTCATATGTCTGATCCCATCAAATACAAATTGTGTTTTTGTTTACAAAGGAATTATTCATGATGTCCTAATTAAAGCTGAATCTAGTTTTCGCCGTATCAAATTCCCGCCTTGTCAAAGTATTAGCTAGAGAACCCTGAGATCTTTCAGTCTGGGAAAGTAGATGACTAAAAGAGACCACCCGACTACCTCTCAGTACGCAGTCCAAAAGCCAACATGTCTGAACGTATGGGTTTGCATTAGTGCCTGTGGCGTCGGCAGCCTCCACATCTGGAAAGACGCCATCGACGCTAACATGCCTAAATTTTGGGTCAAGACGTGAACCGACTTCTCCATTTTTATCTTGATTTATGGCTCCTTCAGTAATAATGGACATTGCAGTAAAGCAGCTTTACTTAAGATGATCATTTGTGACACTGGCCCACTAAATTTAGCGACCAAACCTTCATATAAAATCATTTCATCTGTAAGATATGAGGAGTGTTTCTTCCATGTGTGTTGCATTTCAAATTTCTCTCAAAATTTTTTGGGATTCAATCTTCCGCTGGGCCTTTTCGTGCCATCCCATGATGGATGTGTTAGTGTTCCTCCTGTCTTTTAGCTCTTCTTGATATGTTGCAGGATTCTGTTGAATCAATGGCTGCACTCCCCGAGGCGGTGAAGCTACCTCCAACCAGAACATTTCTACCAATGTGATTTACAGTTGATAGGAGGCTCCGCTCCTTATAAGTTGTCTGTGTTCTGAACCAGACGTCTGATGCTGCTAAAGCCAAAAAAAAAAAAGAAGAAAAAAAAAAACCCTCTGCTTTTGATTTGTTTTTCCAGACCACTTTACTCCAAATGGCCCCCTCTTTGCATATACGTTCACTGACAAACTGCAGTTTGGCTGTAATGGTCTTTAAGTGACGCTACCCATGAAGATATGCAGTCTCTTTATGAGAACAGATGCTTCAACTGTTGCAACTGATCTTTGCAAGTTTTAAAAGTTTAAACCTTCAGACGATTAACTGATTTCAGGCGTTGTAACCATTTCCACATAAATGTATACAAATATATGAAAATCTTAAATGATTGTGGTCATCCCTAAGAGGTTATATTTATGACACAGACTGCAAACGCACAATCTAAAGCATGATACTCGTAAATGAGAGATTTAAAGGTTTCCTGTGAAAGTCCTGTGAGAAGATTCAATCATTTGTGAACTGAGCAATACAAACACACTGTGCTGCAGCTTTTTCCCACAAGTCACATTTCCCACAAATCTCTACCGAGCATTTTTCATCTGTGTGGTCAGCAATGAGGAGAAGAAGTAAAAAAAAAAAAAAAAAAAAGAAAAGAAACCAGAGCTGCATTTCAGAGATAACCCAAACCCAGTATTTCCGAATAGATTGCCCACTTTTGATTTTATGATATGTTTTATTTGCACCCAAAGTCAACTTAAATTGAGGAACCTCAATGCATTTGTGAGCAGCATTTATAGTTTCTCTGTAAAAGGCGTGGTAAAGACTCGGTAAAAGAAAGCCTTGTTGTGGATTTTCAGGACCCCTGTTTATGAGGTGACCGTTTTGGAAACCTTTCACTGCAGTTTCAGCTATCGTCCACCACTCCTGAGTAGAAAATACCCAAGACTTTTATTAGAAACTGATTAGATTTTCTGACGAACTCGATAATTAAAGAGCATTAAAAACACATTGTGACCCTGTAATGAAATGCAGAACGACGGTTTTGTGGATTTTCTTCAATGACATGGTTCCAATTCTGTGTTTGTTTGGTGACTTTCTCGTTTCTAATTCGCCAGGAAATCCAAGCCACCTGGTACGAGAAGCTCCACGAGTGGGAAGATGCCCTAGTGGCCTATGACAAGAAGATCGACATGAATAAAGAAGATCCAGAGCTCATCCTTGGCAGAATGCGTTGCTTGGAGGCCCTGGGAGAATGGTATGTTATTAGTCATACCTGGTGTGGCTGCAAAAATCCGTCCCAACGGGCCGGTTTGTTTTAAACACATTATTCCCTTTGTATGTTTGTGTTAAAAAAAAAAAAAAAAAAGGCCACATGGGGTTTTCCAGTTACTGACCTCAGCTCAAATAAAGAAGCAATTTTATGATTGTAAACATCAGTGAGGTCCTCCAGCTCACATCGCTTTTTTTTTTTTTTTTTTTTTTTTTGGGGGGGGGGGGGGTTGTTTGTTTTCGTGCTGGTGGCTTATTCTCAATGTGTCCGGACATTGATTCTTCCGCCTGGTTCCTCCGAGTGAAACACACAAAGAAGCAGCCTGTAAAAAGCTCCAGCGGCGCAGTGAATCGCCGCCACAGCCGAGGTTCACCTCGGTAACAACACGCTCGCTTTCAAAGAGAATTTCTAAGGGGAAAAAAAAAAAGAAAGTCACAAGATGTCCAACCCTTCAAATATGTGGCTCGTCAGAAGCCATGACGCGAAGCAGATGTTAATTTGCTTACGTAACCTGCCGTCCTTGTGTCGTTTGTTGTTTACTCAGTGATTCACTTCAAAAGTAAAAGATTTGGTAAATTCTCAGGAATATGATTGAGCTGAATTGGACCTTCATGTTGGTATGGGATGGGTAAAGTTTGGAGATGATATAACCGCACGCCGGGTGTTTGAGTCACAAGGTATCAGACTTCTGGGAAAGTTTTGTTTTGGCCTCGATACTGTCCAGGTCCAGTACCTGTTGCCTTTGCACTAATCGAAGACTGGTGTGAGATTGTTTACAGGGAGGTTTGTGCTTTCAACACTCAAACTCTCATTAGGGTGCAGGAATATTTAGTCCAGAAAGTCTGTAATCATATTATTAATGTTCTTATATAGCGGATGAATATAAAGGAATGTTTACAAGACGACATTCCTCAAATGGTCCAACGAATGAGAAGACACCAATCAGGGTGATTGATGGCCAGTGAAGTGGTCTCACACAGCCAGCGAGATTCTGTACTGTAGAAATGAAGCTGCCTGTGATAGAAAAGACGTCTTAACAGTTGAGGCATTGAAGTTTATTACATATTAATTACATTGCTGCATATAGAACATCATGAGGATGATGGTCTTCATGTTATGGCTGATGGTTGTACTTTCTGTGTCTCAACAACCACCTTTTGACTGCTCATTGCGTCACAGTAATATTTAAAGGTTAATTTAGTGTTTTTAGTTTTTTACGGTCTGAATTATCACTTTGGTTTTGAGTCCAGTTTAACTCAAATGGCCCTTTATGTTGAAAAGTATCAGACCCTTCAGGAAATGCGTAATGCTTTTCTGGACAGGCCGCAGTTTGATGCGCTTGTGCTCACTAAGCTCTGCAGAAAGCCTGATCCTGAGCTTTTATCCAGCAGGTCACCGCTCCACCACGCAGCAAGAAACAACACACACACTCACACCTGAGAGCCGTGAATTCACACGTGCACACAAGTAGAACATGCAAAGTCCGCACAGGGAAACCGCCCAATGGGAGACATCGACTCTGATATTTGTGCAGTGAAGCTGGAACCATTACCCCACCCTGCAGGGCCATGTTAGAATTTTATAATAAGAAAGTAGTCTCCTGCTCCCACTTGTTATCTCCCTTTAGCGAGGACACAGAGTCACGAATGTCCCTGTGGATGAATGTTAGACTAAAAAAGCCAAAATCAGCCATTCACTTCCTCCGAGTGGGAGCTGTGGTTTTATTTTGATTTACTGTGTTGCTCTCTTTGTTGCGTCGGTTGTTGAAAAGCTGCAGTCACAGAGGAATAATGAGTGAAATAAATCAGACGTATAATAAACACTGGGTTTTCGGAGCTTGATGCGTTGGCACAAATATCAACGACGCAGCCATAAACATCCCCTTTCTAAAAAAAAATTGCAGATTTTTCTCCAGGGAAAACACTCGAATTTGGCAGTAATTTTAAAACACCATGATGTCAAATGCAGGTGCTCGCTACCTTTAATTTACAGTATGAGGCGAGCGTGTTAGTTCAATTTCTTCGCAAACCCACAGAGATGTTTCCACTTATACTGTGTTCCACTGGCACGAATTACTGTAAGTCAATCCTGTATCACCTGTGCGTAGTGGAAATGCACTATGAAAACTGTTGTAGTCAAAACAGGTTCAACAGAGAAAGCCACGATGTTAAAGCAGTGAGCACAGATCCAGTCGGACACCGGGGAAATCAGTCGGCTCTAATTTGACCCGTAAGATTGAGTTTGAACACGTCGAGTTTGAGGCTGCTAAGTCAAACCAGTTCCTCCTCTGTTGTGACTGGCGCTCTGCTGCGCCACAGCATTTCCTACTTGTAGCTTTCATGTTATATGAACGCGAGGCAGATGGAAAAACGACTTCGCTTTACGGTTCCCTTCCCTTCCTTCCCTTCCTCTGCGTCTCATGGAAGAATCCCACACCTGTAAAACACGTGCTCCGGGTTTGATCTCCTCTTTGGACAATGCACTGATTGTTGTTAATGAGGAATTAGTTTTGGTTCGATGCACTCCGCCCCACCGGGAACATCCATCTGTGAAACGGTACACAAGAACAACTAAATAACGGCAGATGTAACAGAAACAACGTCTTATCTCCAGTCACCTGCTTTTTCATCCTCAGCCAGATATACTTTTCTGTTCCAGTGACTGATTTCTCTGACTCAGGTTGGCGCTGAAAAACTAAAATGTCTGCGCAATCTATAGAGAGTGCAGATTGGAATGAATACATCACTCTTTTTTTTTTTTTTTTTTCCATACATTTACAACAGTACATTACCACATTCATCATTGTGCGTGGAAGAATGTTATTTAATTTTATGAATCCATATTCTGCTGTACACACAGGTTTTGTTTTACTCACCTCATAGGGACGATCCAACGGTTCGTCTTGTACATAGCTTAGGATTACAGCTGCTGCAGCCTCTCCTAAGGGAAAGGCAGGTTACGACCTGAACAGGTAAACACCTTTCCATCACAGAACAAACTCACACACACACACATTCACATGCAATTGCGCGTGCGTGTGTCCTGTCCACCAATTTAGAAGCACAGTTTCACCTCATATGAATGTTTTTGGAATCCTAAGGTGAAACCAGAGCACCTGGAGGAAACCTGAGCAAGTAAAAGTAAATCAGGCAAATTTCACACAGAAAGAAATATGTAGTAATTTCTCCGCTTGTTTGAAAAACATATTTAGTTCCACTTTTCCTATTCTTTTCTCATTTTCATCTAAGATCATAGGACTTGTGTTCTGCGAATCATTTATTCCCCGCTTACATGACATTTTCAAATGAAAACGGAAAACTTGCCTTTGCTCGGAGCCACTGCTCCCATGGTGAAGCTTTTTTGAAAAGCAGTTGTAATGGGGGAAACTGCAACTATTCTTGAAGCGCTACTACTGCATAAGTAGTTGTTCTGCACATGCATGAGTGAATTAACCATAACAACAATGGCGGCCTCCAGAGGGTCAGGACCTGGTGGTTTTATCGTTGAGTCAGTGTAATAACAATCCAACTCTGTCCACTAGAATGTCCTCGCCATTGCTCATGTTTATAGTGTATTGTCCCGCATGTGCTCATTACAGAAACAACCAACAGCGCCCACTAGTGACCCAACTTGGAAACTACATCACTTTATGCACTTTCTGTGTAAATGAATATTTTTCAAGACGTTGCTGCGTAATTGCGTAACTTCTCTGAATCGAAAATCCCAAAACAATTAAGATTTTCACTTGAAATGTATAAACGGGGTCTTAAAGTCAAAGGGCGTGGTTCTGGGTCGACCACATTTTGCACCTCCGTGTCCCAGCGTCTAGTTAGCGTTTCATAAGTTGCAGTGCTTACGACTGAGTAGCGACGCAAACTAATTCTGATAGTAACTCTACTTCCTGTGCTGATGTTTTCCAGGGGCCAGTTGCACCAGCAGTGCTGTGAAGAATGGACGCTGGTCAGCGAGGAAACCCAGGCCAAAATGGCTCGCATGGCTGCGGCTGCCGCCTGGGGTCTAGGTAAACACTGAGATTACCTGACCATTTGTAATTCACTTGAGTTATCGCCCAACTCCAAGCAGGTCACATTCGATTCACAGCCATTTCTGTCCAAGTCGTATATAGTTTATAAAGACACATTACCCTGACATCTCATTTAATGGCCATTAATGTAGCAAGTTTGGCTTCTTTTTCCTGAATTAACAAAGCTAATAATGTAGTAACCTGCAAGTAGTGTTGAGCTATTATCATATGTTTTTGGATTTTTAGCCAATTTTTATTAAAATTTTTTTTTTTTAAACTTTTAATAACTCTTGTAAGTGTACCGACAGCACTAAATAATATAATACAAAAACAAAAATCACATTTCTTCCAAATAAAGCCTGTTTAGCAGGCTTTGGTCAATTTGCCCATTAAAAAGAGGTATATTGGATGGCTACTTGTTATACTCATTATTGACACTACGTACTACATTGCCAATGACGATTAAATAACAAGTTGCTATTTTATTAACAAATATTTTGAAAATAGCCTAAATTATTTTATTGTTGTTAGCTTTGACATTATTAACCATTATTACATTATTGGTTGCTGCCAGGTCTCACTTATCATATAAATAAAATTAACATTGTGTTTGATTTATGTTTTAGCTTTGCTCGCACTGTACAAACTATTTTGGGATGAAGCTTTTAAGTTGTACTGCAACTTAAACCTTGAATGAGGTGCAACTGGGCTTGAAACCTGTTTGGAGCTGAATCTACAAGTTGCAGTGACTTGTTGTGGCACCTTCTGTTAAGACAGAAAGCTTTAAATAAGCACTCTGAAGCTCATCACCAGTATTGAAAGTGAGAGAAATCTCAAGTGTATCAAATTACACTATGGGCTGCTTATTACAAGCTTCCTGAATGATTACAATTCAGAGGTTATGAACACTTATTTCATTATTTGTACATCAAATATTTTCATTTTTAAAAATGAACTTAAATGCAAATTTTGGTTTAAGAAGCACAGAAACACGTTCAAAGTTTTGATGATACTTGTGACAAGTCTTACTTTCATGTCCTTGGTTGCTCTCAATATATGCTCCGTTGTGTCTCAATCCTATGCCCTCTCTTCCGGTGTTCCCCAGGGCTCTGTCCACGGTCCCATCTACTTTAATGCTCTTTTTTTGCTCGATCATATAAAAAGCAAACGCATCATGCAGTTTCATCGCTATGACGATGCAACCAAACATTCCCCCCTTCACCAAATCCACCTCCACATGGAGTCCTTGTTCTCCTCCAACTTTCTCAAACTGAATGATGACATAGAGGCGCTTCTTATTTTATTCAAGTGCATCTTTGCAATCCCCCCCCACCCCAAAAAAAAAAAAAAAAAATCTTGATTGAACACTTTCATCTTTCCCAGCCACACATCAATAACTTCACTTGGTCTGCAAACTTTGCACCATTGCAACATTCACAACCTTCAACCACCTGAGGTCAACCAAGTTACCTGAGGTGTTGCAAATATACTACAAAATCTGGAGTGCGGAGGCTTCACACACACACACACACATTTTCAATCCCTCAGCACAGAAGATTTATCACAGATTAAATGTCGGCTCACAGAATTAATGCCCACAACATCGGCGCCTGACCAGCTTGACATTTGGTCCCATCGTTCAGAATTATGGTGTTGAGAAGTGATTTTGGAGAACATTACGATGTCGCATTGAAGTTGACCTTTCGGATATAAAATTTAAATCACCTCCTCATTTGTATTAACATTCGTCTCTGCTGGTGTAATAATTCTTGAGCTGCGGACTCAAACGTGTCTCATAAGATCCCTCGACTCCTCAGTCCGTGTCCGTGTTTGTGCCAAGTTTTCAGAGTTCCCTGACATATTGCATATCCTAAAAATCCAACAAAAACCCAACAAGCATTATGCTTCTTGGCTGTGTCCAAATACAGAGATATAAAAATGCTAATTGGAGCTGAAGGTTAACAGTGAACGATATAACGGAAAGTCAGTGCTTGGATGATGAAAAGACGTGTATGCAGCATTTCGCTCTCCTCCGTCCTGAAAACAGTAACGGTTTGTGCCAAGCCTTGCTCACATTACCAGATGGGAACGGTATCCAGTCATAACATTGACATATCGTAACGTGCAATGGTGGAGAAAAGCATGGACCACACTGCAGAAGCAATCTCTGAGGTTTCTGATCATTGGCTGCGCAAAATGAGTCGTAAACCCTCAGGTGACACCAAACCAAGCAGACACGTCCACCCCAGAGATGTTATGAAGCAAAATGTTGCCGCTGGTATTTGTATTATCTCAAGCTGCCGTGGGCTGCGGTTTCAAGTGTTCGCAAACTGGCCCCCGAAAGTTCACTCGACGTCAGGACATGCGTGATTAAATGTTATTTTCACAGGTTTTTTTTTCCACCCGTCTTTGCTTTTCTCCTTTTCTTCAGGACACTGGGACAGTATGGAGGAATACACATGTATGATTCCACGAGACACACACGACGGGGCGTTTTACCGAGCCGTGCTCGCTCTGCATCAGGACCTCTTCTCATTGGCCCAGCAGGTCAGTTACATCATCCAATCATTCCCAAAGGAAGAAGGTATACGCCTTATAGACTACATCTCATAAAGACCATAAAGACACGCTTTGTAGGAAATCGTCTAGTCTTGTAGCTCCTGGAATTTTTCCTCGGTCTTTATAGCGAGGTTTTGAAAAGTTAAAATCGCTGGAGACCGGCTCTATAAAGAGGCTTATAATGGCTTTACAACTATTCCAGACACGATCGAATTCCCCCATCAGCCCAGACTTTTCATTAAAAGTTAAACCGTGCACAAGGTTTGTGTTTTTTTTTTTCTCTCTCTTCTTTGTTTTTACACTTTGATCGTGGGTGCAGCTTCAGTGTGGAAATGTTATGCAATGCCTAAAACTATAAGTCACCATTAGGTCTCGAGCATAAAAACAGTCCGATGTTCCTCCTGCTGAGATGGTCAACTGGGGGGTTTTGAGGCGGTGTGTTTTTTTTTTTTTTCTCACTTGATGAAAATCGGGGGAACGAGCTCATGAGTTCATGGTCGCCGTAGATGAATTTGTTCAAGCTGGATGCCGGCACGGACACATTACACTCCAGCAGTGGAACCAGCAAACACCTGCTCCTGCGATT